>JARYGA010033542.1:0-41442 GCA_030545235.1 Helianthus tuberosus
GAGAGAGATTTTGAGGGTATTTTCTGAATCTCATTGATAAAAGACTGAATTGCACTTTTCATCCTTTATGCTTGAACGTTTAATTAGGCAGTGTCCTTTCACTACCAAAATTACAATGGTTGTCTTTTAAGTTTACACATGTCAACAAATGGTGTCCTTCCCTCCAAACCCAATTATATTATCTTGCTAAATTCCATCACATGCGTATCATGTGAGGGTACTATTGTATTTTTCCCACCCATTTAATGAATACCCACAATAAAAGCAATTCCCTCCCCCTTTTTCTTAGAATTAGGGTTCAACAAAACCCTTTTTCACCTTATTCATACAAATCAGCCAAGATCGATCGAAGATGGTGTTATGTTTGTGTGGAAAACAAGTAGCCCTTCAAATATCATAGATAGATCGTAACCTTGGACGTCGTTTCTATGCTTGCCCAGATCAGGTATGTAAGACCCAAAAAAGTGAAGCCCTAATTGTTTTAATCATTTTTATAGTGTTGTAGGAATCAAATTGTGGATTCTATGGTTGGATTAATCCTAAAATGTGTCATCTCTTTAGGGATATCATTCCTGGTCTCGTAAGGGGAAGGAATAGACTTGAAGAACAACTAAGAGAAAAGGGTGGATGAAGCAAGAAGTTTGAAGAAATACTTGATTGTTAGCTAGGTTTGTTTGTAGTTTTGTACTATTTATTAAGATGTAGTGATGCAAGGATAATTGTAATGATACAAGGATAGTTGTGTGTTCAATCTTTTGTGAAATCTGAAAAGCAAGATGTGCAAGTTCTTTAAAATGATGTTTTAGTGTAATGCAAGTTATTTTAAGTGTTACGTTCAATGATATGCAAGCAGTTGTAAATTGGTAATGTGCACAAAGTGAGTAAATCGACCTCAGCAAAGCACATACAAAATAAAGTTATGCATTTAGTTGAGACAAATGGGTCAAAAATGGACCTAATTTGGACATAAATTGGTCATAAAATGGACAAAAACACAAATTGGTCAAAAAATGGTCACACATAATGTTGACACAAAATGGTTAAAAATGGACCTAATCTGTTGACACGAATGGGTCAAATAAACCCGCACAAACATTCAATGATTCTCCAAAACTACAAAATCTAGACAAATACCATATGTTAAACTGTTCCAAACACCATACATTAAACTATTTTAGAGTAGCATAAACTGGTCCAAATACCATAACAACTTAAACATTTAAATAGACCTAAATAACTTAACATGTTAAACAGACATAAACAAGTACCATATGTAAACATTAAATCATGTTTTCCAAAACAAGTACCAAATTACATAAATTGTCAATGACCCAAAAACTAAACAATGGTTTCAAAACAAAAGTTGAACCCAACGAATAGTCTTTTTTGCATTTCTTTGTTGCCCTGTCTTTCCCACCCTCCACCAGTTGCTTCCTTTTGCTTTTCCTACCACCAGTTGTTTTCTTGACCTTGGAACCATCATCAACAGCTACTTTAAACATGTCTGTTCTGCCCCTTCCCTTTACAATATTTGCCACAAGTATGGATTGCATTCTTCTTGAACAACTTCCAACCCTTAGTCAAATCCTTCATTTCTATTACAGACTTCCTCCTAGCTTTCTTTGGTTTTCCTGCTTGTTTGTGATGTTTAAGTGGTTTCAGTTGTAGGAACCTTTGAATTTGGCCAAATAGATCTTCCATTGATTGGGTTAACCTTGAAGCTATACACATGTTTTCAATTATCTAACCTATACAATGGATGGACCCAACTTTCTAAAAGGCCAACTTGTTTACCATTAATGGTCATAAACAAGATAGTAACCACAACATGTCTGCAAATACATGTTATCTCCCATACTTTGCATGTACAAAATTCCATATCCATATGCACCACACATTGATTCTTTCCACTCACCTTATACTGATCACCCCCATTTCACTTCACAGAATCTCTTGTTGCTTCTAGTTTGATAGTCTCTGAAGTCTCTTAGGCATAAGGTGTAAGCAGTCCTTCTGTTCTTTCTTGGACCTTCAAAAAAAAAAAAAATTTCCTGATCAAATCAAAAAAAGAAATAAATGTAAAAAATGCTGGACCATCCCCTATTTCTAAGTTATCCACTTTTTCAATCAAAAATCCGAGGAGCAAAGCTTATCCAACGAACCCATCAATTGAATCAACATGTAAAAAATAAAACTATGGGACGAAAATAAATAGAGTTGCTTATCACGATGAATTATAATTGTTCGATACAATATTGTCAATATTTTCAATGCCGAGAACCTCGATCAGAGAGTAAAAAAGGCGTAAGGTTCACAATGGTATAAAACTAAAATAGGATATACCAGGCTAGGATTCGAGTTACAGGAACAAGGGCCAAACCAACCACCCAAGAATGGAATCGTCGAGCGAAAACACTTGACAACCTCCTAGAAGCAACTTTTCTTGCCACCAGACCTTTCTCCATCAATTAGGAATCTGATGCCGTCACTAAACACATTCCTTAAATTGTAGCCATTTTTTGAGTGTTTATTTTTTGGTGTCTAATCCGCATATATATCACCTTGCTCTTGATTTTCTTGACTGTATATCTATTAAATGTCAACATATACACGTGTGATTTAGTCTACGAAGATTTTTCAATGCCGAGTACCTCGATCAAAGAGTAAAAAAGGTAGTCTAAATTCCAATGTCGTGACTGGGAACCTATCTCGGTCGTATCGAGTTCCAAGGACAGTTCTCGTGATACCTCCATATCTCTGATATTCATAACCCATTGCTCCTCGAGTAACGTTCGTAGAGAGTAACTCTTCCAGGCGAGAGTTTGTGGAGAATGTTGTTGGGATGAGGATTATAGGATTCGAGAAGTTTATCGCGACTGGATGTGGAAACATGCAAAAAGGGTAGTCGCAATTGATGCGTAGGCGTTTAAGAATCCGTAGTAGGGGTTTGCCTGCTGGCGAGGGTATTGTTGGTCGTACACAAGTTGCATAAGGTTAAAATGAAGAACACCGTTTGCCGAATAGAGGTGCCAAGTTGGTATATTATGCATAACAAGGATTACCATAGAAGAATGGTTGTTGCACAAGTTTGTAGTGTTATGGTTCACCGAAACCTCCGTCTAAGTTGTCGGGCTCGCCCACATGCGAGGGGGGAGTAATTCACCTTGATCCATGATCTTAGATGAGTTTGCGATTTATCGAGTCAGCAAGCAACCAAATTTGGTGGAGTTTCCTTAGGTCGTGCGAATGAATTTGAAATATGCCTGTATAGTCTAGAGGCTTCAAAGAAAGGACGCGAAACATTTTTAAGAGGGTATGATCATATCAACAACACATCACCATTCTCAAGGTTTCCAGAAGTGATCACCAATGGTCAAACGTCGAGCCTTCCAAATTCTCTAAATTATAGTGAGTTCATATTAGTGTCTCTGCATGAAGAAGTGGGGACGTAGTGTCACTGTGGTAAGGGATTGATGGTTATGTTTAAGTCAATAGTAAAAAAAATTGGGCATGACATTAATTAACAAGTATAGGTTGGTACAAAGGCTAGCGAAAAGGTTTCACACAATTAAGATAAACTTTCTTAGGATCAAAATGCGACTCTGATAGTATAAGGGGGAAAGGGGTGAGGTGAATGTGTAGTTCATCGTGTCCGTCTATAGGTTGAGCAATCCGTATCACCGTCCTCGAATGTCCCGAATACTACTCCATCATTAGGAGGCATCCACTTGCTAAGTTGGGTATACAAAGGTGTAAATCAAATTAGAATAAGAATTAACCACCCAACAGGGCAATGGGGGGGGGGGGTAATTTTGTGATCGTTGGAAATCGTGGTATGGTTCTTAGCGTTTCGTTATATCGGTTGCGGATCGAAGAAATGGGAGGATGGTGATGTTCATACGAAGAATTGAGTGAAAAAAAATCCAACAAATAACCAAAGAATTTCGCCAACTATTCCGTTCTCCAGAGACAGTTCCAGTAATGGTAGATGGCAGCATGACACGAAAGGAAGGTTCGTTGCATCATGATCACGTGAGTATATCATTGGTCCAAAACAGAGTTTGGATGATAGGGTTTCGAGTTGCACAACAACCACGCGTGTAATTGTGACTGATTCGTTTTTGGTGACGACGACTGGTGGAGATGATAGGGTTCGTCGACATGGGCGCATGGGTATATTGTTCTCCTAAATCCGAGTTTATTTGGGCTGGTTCTAGCCCACGTGAATGTTGTCGTGCAAACCGAATGTACGGAGGGGCCGATCTGAATTCAAGATGTAACGGCGACATCATGTCGAGACAATCGTATGGATAAATGGAAAGCATAAAACAGTTGTCGTAGTGGGGTGAGGAGAAAACAGGAAAAGAATTTGATCACTACTTGTCAAGTTTCAAGTAAATAGTTGAGTGTCAAAGCGAGCACACTAGGGCTAATAAAGGCAACATGCTACTACGTTAACTAAGCATACCATAAACAACGCATCATGTAAATGTAACTAACAAGTAGGTGACATATCATAGACCATACCATCTAAAGGGTTTAGCCTTGCACGTGGAGCGAAGTGTCGTTGTGGATCGTTGAGCACTGAACAGGTTATAGTCTGGTTTTGTCAAAAAGATTTTCCCCCTTTTAAAACCAAGTTCACTATAACTAATGGCTCTGATACCAATCTATCACCCCCCAAAATCCACAAGTGGAGTATTACCGTGAGGCGTGTGACTGACCAGGATCATACCACCAATCATAATAAATATTAAGTAAAGTAAAGTAAAACCATAGCAAAATAAACATTTAAAGTTCACCAAACCAAAGTCCAAAACCGAATTTAAAAGTCAGCGGAAGCATAAGTTCAAAACCAAAATATAAGTTTAAAGTTTCATAAAGTTTCTCATGAACACACAACGGTTCATGTCTCAAAATGACTCCTTCTCCAATGCAAGCTCCAGCACATAACCTAACGACCTGCAAAGCATGTGGTAACGTATCAACAAAAATGTTGGCGAGTTCACAGTTGGTTGTCTGTTTTAATGTTGTTCCAAAAACCATAAGTTATTAAGTTGTTTCGAAAACCAAAAGTTACCCAGTTCCATGTTCCCATAACCAAATACCGTGGGGGGCTTCCCCATGTTATAAACCACTAGACCCGTTACCATATCGACTACTGACTTAAGTCATATTTATGTGCCCTACGTCAATGTCTATCATCATTGACAGTGCCGAAGTACATTAGTCCACTCCCGTCCTCTGCGGCACGATGTGAGGCTTGTCAGATCTAATAGCGCTATTTAACTAATGACCCGTTTACCATTGGCCCGACGATTAAGTCGATATAAAAATGAGGGACTTCATGATAGAGTTTTGTCTAGTAAGTTTAAGGTTGTTGTCCTACCCAAGGAGGACCGATGTACGTATTCTACCTAAGGAGAATACGTAGATTACATCCCACCAAAGGGGGACAGTTGTTACTTAACCCATTCCCAAACCACCGGGAATCCCATGCTTTGACGAAAGTGTGAACTCACCTTTGGTTTCTCGGTTGAACTCTTAAAACAGCTAATGGTCAGGCTTGGTCAATCACGTCCTAGTATGATTACCATTTAGTTTATTAATGATTTCAAATAAAGCACAAAGTTCCTACACGCATCTACCACATAACATGCACTCACTTTAACAGTTCACGTCCATATAAACATTCCACCTATAACTACTCAAGAGCAAGCACACCATACTTCACATAACACTTTCGTTAACATATAACAAGTTGGATCATTATCAGATAACCTAACCGACATTTAGACACGTAAATCACTACTTATATTGTTTCAGCTTTAACATCCAAAACTGGGCTGTTTTCGGGTATTTTAATAAAATAGATAACTTATTCCAAAACTTCCCAAAATTTTACAGAATATTTTAAACCAAATATCACTGTGTAAAAATCTCGGGATCCAATTCATTACCAATTATTTATAAAAATCATTTACCGGGCTTAAATCAGATTCGTCACTTTCTGACTGCAGTCCGCGGAAAAATTCATTAAAAATTCATTGTAAGTCCGATTGATGAAATTTCAGTTGAATAATTACAACGAAATCAGTGGCCATCTACAGTACAAATTTCATGACCTGACTTTATACAGATTTCAAGTTATGACTAAAAACATAACACACATTTTCTGCAAAAAAAAAAACGCAGCTTTTGCTGCTGTACAAAACGGACCTTTAAAAATAGCAAACGACCTCGAAAAAATATGATTCCAGTGCCATTTGATTCAGTTTTCGAAAAAATATAATTTCGAATTCATAAAATCAAATTTTCGATTTATAACGGTCCGTTTACAGCCAACTGAAGTTGGTTGTTTTCATAAATCAGCATGCAGTTTTACAATTAAACAACACCAAAACGCGTGTAAACGATCTCAACTCTTCCTACTATCAACTCACAACAGGTTAATCATCAATTATCATCTAACCATATCAAAATCACAAAACCCTAGCCATAACATATCATGATTTTTCATAAAAACGCTGCCCATGATCATATATGCACACATACTATCGATTACTTCAACAAATCGCATTCTTAACCGAAATACATCATATAACATCAAAACCGTAGCATGTTACTAAAAATTCACAGCCATGTTTTCTACAAAAATCACACCAAGAATATCAATCCAAATCAAGAACACTAACCTTGAAGCAAGAGAAGGGATTACACGGAAGTGAAAGGCGAATCAAGAAGCTCAATCAAGAACTGGGGTTTCATTTGCGCAGGGAGGGGGGTTTCTTCTGGTCGACGTACACAAGGGAAGGTATTAGGGTTTTGGTTTTTGATTACTTATTCCCTAAGTCTCCTACATATAATTAAAACCCAAGAAAGTTGGGCTAATGGGCTACAAGGAACAAGAAGTGTGGGTTTGGGCCTAATGTTTCAAACAAGGGGACTTGGGTTAGGGTTGGGCCTATATATGGCGCTAAGAGGGGAGGGGTGGGTTTGGGTTGGGTTTTCAATAGGTAACGGTTGTGCACTAAGCGACGGTTTCGCAAGATAACCGAAATAACTAATTTAAACGTTGTGTATCGCGGAATAATATTTTACAAAGCTTCGATTCACAAAATATCATATTCCAATATTTCAGTTTTGGGTTTCAAGCACACCATCATTCAAATAAAATAAATCACCAAATTCAATTCATTTAAAGTACATGTAATTATACAGTAAAATGAAACGTTCAGGGATTTATACGAGTTGTCACATTTCTCCACCAATTAGGAATCAGATGCCGCCACTAAACACATTCCTTAAATTGTAGCCGTTTTTTGAGTGTTTATTTTTTAGTGTCTAATCCGCATATATATCACCATTTCTCTTGATTTTCTTTACTGTATATCTCTTAAATGTCAACATATACACGTGTGATTTAGTTTACGAAGACTTTTCAATTCCGAGAACCTCGATCAGAGAGTGAAAAGGGCGTAAGGTTCACAATGGTGTAAAACTAAAATGGGATATACCGCGCTAGGATTCGAGTTACAGGAACAAGGGCTAAACAAACCACCCAAGAATGGAATCGTCTAGCGAAAACACTTGACAACCTCCTGGAAGCAGCTTTTCTTGCCACTAGACCTTTTGTCACACCCCAACCGATGGCGGAAACATCGGGGCGTGGCACTAGGCGAAACAGATTGCTCAAGAGAATCCATAACAACTATTAAATGGCAATATTTAAAAGGTTGATTTTCCCATACCAATCAACAAACATTCCATAAATAATTATTACAGATTGCGTGTCTCAAAAGCAAATCAAGTTCGACAACCTAGATTTTCTATTTGTGGTGTTTCTAGACTTCCTACTTAGTTTCAGCAAGCATAGCATTCTATCAACCTGTCACATACGTTAAAATAGAGTCAATACATAAAATGTAATGGTGAGTACACAAGTTTCCATAGTATATAATATAGCGAAAGCGTTTACGCATATCCAGCATGTAACATGTAGAAATGTTAATCAAGTAAGCTATCGAAAATGACGCATGGAACCGACATGACTGCGTGTTGTAGAATGCGCAACACATTTTCACCACTGTGAGCATGTGAAGTAAGGCCCTTAACAACCCCTGAATAAAGATATGCTGAGTCCAAACTATAGTACTATCGTTGCTAAGGTGTCAGCCAAACAATCACTGTGTAAACATAACATACAAGCATTTATCGAGTCACGTATAACATGCGAGAGCGGTTAGCATTTATAAAAGAGTTGAGTATTGTGTGCGTTGTGTGTTGATATAGAAAACGTATGTAACATCCAAAAGTGCGTTAAGCAAAAAAGGGTTCGAGTATACTCACTGTAGGTGTTTACAGGTAAAAACAACTTGATTGGATTGAAGGGAGAGCGTTGGAGTTAGCCTAAGCATAGAACTGTATCATGAGCGTTGAATAGTGCGTAAACAGTGTGTCGGATGAGATAAGTATCAAATAGTGAGTCGAACGGACGAATATCCATTCGAGCGGATGGTCATCCGGACGGATGGTCATCTGAGTGGATGACCATTCGAATGAGATGTGGGTGTTAGTAAATTGTTCTGAAAACTTTTGAAGTTTTTGTTATAGTATTTAAACAAGTCATCCGGTCGGATGGTCATCCGGACGGATGGCCATTCGATCGGATGGCTATTCGATCTAGAGTTTGGTAGTTTGAAGTTTTGGTCAATTCATTTGAACATGGAATATTATGAGGGACAGGTCACCTGGTCGAATGGTTATTCGGTCGGATGGCTATTCGAGTGGGTGATCTGTTGTTTGAAAATTTTGTAAAATGTTCTAAGTAAAGGTTCGTGTTTAACAGAGACGGCGTGAAATTGTGTCAAACAACAGGAAGACACACCAAGTCCAGCTCATTCGATGGGGGTGGAATTCACCCCATTCGATCAGGTTCACTATTCTTGATGGAGTTTCATGTTCAACCCGTGAATCGGTCGTCTCTCCGATGGTAACCCATTTTCAAGCCGGCTCTCAACTAGAAATGAGTAGAGAGCCTGAATGAGTCTAGATTCCATCGGTTTTGAGTAGAAAAGTGAAGAAAGTTGAAGAAATGTATGAAAACAGTTGGAAAATGTTGAATCTCGTGGAGATTGATGTTGAATAGTGTGGAAATCCTTTAGATCTGAACTAATCTTGATGAGATGATGTCACACAACTATTTGCTCAAGGAACCAATTGAGAATCACATTCAAGGAGTCCAAATCAGGTGATTTCAAGATAAAAACCAGTGATTTTGATGGAGAAGATGATGTAGAAGTGTGTAGTGATGATGGAAGTACAAGATTTAGGGAGAAATACTTACGAAATGGCCTTGAATCGAGGGAAAAAGTGCTTGAAAGTGACTTGGGAGCGTGCTAGTCGAATGGAGTTGTCAAATCAGTGAACAGTAGTGTACGACGGGTATTTATAGGGTGAGAGAGGAGATAAGGTGGTGGAGAGTGCGAGGTGTCGGATGGCCTGCCGGTCGAATAACCATCCGATCGAATGGCCATCCGGGCGGATGGTCATCCGGACGGTAGTCCATTCAATTGGTTCTTTATCCGGACAGCCTAGTTGTGTGAGTTAGTTTTCCAACTTTTGTTTCGTGCGTTAAGCGTTGCATTACGTTTAAGCGAGTTGCAAGTAAGTGTTGCGTTGGGATAACCACATAACATTAAACGAATAATTACACAAATAACGCACATATTAACTAAGATGCATAAAAGTAAATCTGCGTTTCGATTTTGCGTTGCGATTGCGTTGCGATAGTGTTTAGTATAGCAAGCGATGTAAAATGCGATAAAATGCGTTAAATAGTAAGCGTTATAAACTGCGTAAAAAATAGTCAACCCGTAGCGATAATCGGAATCTTGAGAGTATAAGTTAATTAAGCAAGGAATGGCTAATACAAGTAATGACCCGGAACGTTGGGTTGTTACAGCCTCCCCTACTTTAGGGAATTTCATCCTGAAATTAAGTAGCAGGCGTAACGAAGAGATGTGGGTATTTAGCTTTCATATCATTTTCGAGTTCCCAAGTGAACTCGGCGCCGCGTTTGCCTTCCCAGCGAACTTTCACTATAGGAATGCGAGAGCGTCGGAGTTTCGTGGTCTCTCGGTCCATGATTTCTACTGGCTTTTCCACGAAGTGTAGGGTTTCGTTAACTTGCAGATCCTTGAGAGGGACATGCAGGTTTTCTTCAGCTAGACACTTCTTGAGGTTCGAAACGTGGAAAGTCTGATGTACGTTGCTGAGTTCCTCCAGTAATTTGATCGACATTTTCTTCCATATAATGCCTCAAAGGGTGTCATTTGTATACTAGCGTGATAACTGTTGTTGTACGAGAATTCAACTAAAGGCAAATGCGAATCCCAGTTACCACCAAAGTTTATAACACACGAACGGAAGCATGTCTTCAAGGGTGCGAATTGTGTGTTTAGTCTGACCGTCGGTCTGGGGGTGGAATGCGGTACTGAGATTAAGAGCAGTATCGAGAGCAGATTGGAAAGTTTCGCAGAGACATGAGGTGAAGCGACCATCGCGGTCAGAGATGATGTCATGAGCTGTCCTATGTCGACAAATGATTTCGTCGGTATAGATTCGAGCTAATCGTTCAATGTTATAGTCTTCTCGTATCGGTAAAAAGTGGGCGGATTTCATAAGAGGATCAACGATAACCCAAATGCTATCGTGACCTGATGGCGTGCGAGGGAGTTTCGTAATGAAGTCCATAACTATACTCTCCCATTTCCACATCGGGATCTCGGGTTGTACGAGTAAGCCAGAGGGTCGTTGATGTTCAGCCTTGACTTTTGAGCAAGTCATGCATTTTGAAACATAGAGAGCGAAATTCTTCTTCATTCCAGGCCACCAATACCTGGCACGCAGGTCCTAGTACATCTTATCGGCACCTGGATGATTGGAATATCAGGATTTATGGGCTTCACTCAGCAAAATCTCACGAAGAGTATTGCGACTATGTATGCAAATGCGGTCGAGATAGTGAAATATACCATTCGGTTTATTCACTAGTTGGTTTTCGGTTCCAAGTATTCGTTCTTCCTTCAAAGTGTTTTCGAGAAAACAAGCGTGTTGAGCGTCGCGAATGAGAGCTTCAAGGTCGTGTTGGGCTTGAACATTACGAGCACTATGTAAATAGCTTCGTCGGCTAAGAGCGTCGGCAACGACGTTTGCTTTGCTTGGGTGGTAGCGTATCTTACAGTCGTAGTCGTTGAGAAGTTCAACCCATCTGCGTTGGCGCATATTCAATTCTTTCTGGTTCAAGATGTGTTGGAGGCTCTTATGGTCGGTGAAGACCGTACACTTAGTACCATATAGGCAGTGTCGCCAAATCTTTAACACAATAACAACTGCACCGAGTTCGAGATAATGAGTTGTGTAGTTTTCTCATGGGCTTTGTGCTGTCGAGACGCATACGCGATAATCTTGTCTCGTTGCATAAGGACACAACCAAGACCTAGGTTAGAGGCATCGCAATAGACCACAAAGTCGTCGTTTCCATTGGGTAGCGCGAGTACGGGAGCATCGCAAAGCATACGCTTGAGAGTTTGAAAGGCATCCTCTTGTTCGGTTTCCCAAACAAAAGTCTTGTCTTTATGCGTAAGAAAGGTGAGAGGAACTGCGATTTTAGAGAAATCAGTGATGAATCGACGGTAATAACCCGCCAATCCGAGAAAAGAACAAACTTCGGACGGGGTTTTCGGTGTAATCCAACTCTTAACTGCTTCAATCTTCGTGAGATTGACGTGAATACCTTGACTGTTGATGATGTGACCGAGAAATTGGACCTCCTCGAGTCAAAATTCACACTTGGAGAACTTGGAGTAGAGGCGATTTCCTTGGAAAGTTCGAGAACTAAACGAAGATGCTGCGCGTGTTCAGCTTTTAACTTCGAGTAGATGAGGATATCATCGATAAACATGATAATGAAGCGGTCGAGAAAGGGTTTACACACGCGATTCATCAAATCCATGAAAACCTCGGGTGAGTTTGTAAGACCAAAGGGCATAACAACACATTCATAATGGCCATAAAGAGTGCGAAAAGCAGTTTTAGGGATATCTTCCTCCTGAATTCGTAGTTGATGATAACCAGATCGTAAATCGATCTTGGAAAAACACGTAGCGCCTTGCAATTGATCAAACAAATCATGGATTCGGGGTAGAGGGTAGCGATTCTTGATAGTAAGCTTGTTGAGTTCCCTATAATCGATGCACATTCGGAACTATCTATCCTTCTTTTTCACGAAAAGGACAGGTGCGCCCCATGGAGATGTGCTAGGGCGTATGAAGCCTTTATCAAGTTCACGCATTTCGAACGGTGCGAGGCGATAAGGGGCTTTAGCGACAGGGTTAGCTCCAGGAATGAGGTCGATACGAAAATCAATATCACGGGACGGGGGTAGACCGGGTAAATCATCAGGAAAGACACTAGGAAAATCACGAACCACAAGTACCTTTTCCATCGGCTTCTTTTCCTTCTCCGCTATTACGATGTGTGCCAAGAAAGCCATGTATTCCTTGCGGAGATACTTGCTTGCTTGAATGCACGACATGAGTTTCAATTCCTTCGAAGATACTTCGCCATAAACACAGAGTTGGTCGCCATTAGCAAGAGAGAAACGAATCATCTTTCTGAAACAGACAACTTTAGCACGATTTTCATGAAGAAAATCCATGCATACTATGATATCGAAACTACCAAGCTGCATTGGAATAAGGTCGATTGAAAAGACGTGATTTTTGAGTTCGAGAGTACAATCACGAAGAATAGAATCTATGGTGACGGTTCTTTCGGTGGCAATTTCTACGTCGAACGTCATTGGGAGGTTAGCGCGCTTACGGTTTAGGAGCTTTTCGAATTCAAACGACACAAGACAGTTATCGGCTCTAATATCAAATAAACACGAAGCATAAATACTGTTAATAAGGAACCATTGACAACGTTGTTGTCAATCTGAGCCTGGCAGACATTGATGTTGAAAGTTCTTCCGCGGGCTGCTTGTTGTGGTTGCTGTTGCTGCTGCTGCGGTTCTTGTTTCATCACACGGTTTGGGCAGACATTTGCAAAATGATTCGGGTCACCACATGAGTAGCAAGCTCGCGCATGGGCAGCGGGCGCCGGAGCTGCTTGGTTGACCTAAGGAGCGGGGAGTGGAGCTGGTAGTGCTGGAGGAGCTTGAGCTTAAGCTTGTTGACGTGGGCCAGTGCGACAGTTCGCTGTGAAGTGTCCATAGAGGTTGCAGTGGACACAGAAACAACAAGCTATCCCAGCTGGGTGATGATAGGTGCAAGTAGGGCATAGAGGACGAGGACCGGCATACGCACGCTTAGCAGGCGGTGCGTTGGTCACAGGTGCTGCCACTTGTTGGTTCTGGTTGGTGTTGGGTTGGACAGGAATAGCGTTAAGAGGAACGTCGGTTGTAGTGTAGTTCTTGTTATTGTTACCGTTGTACTTGCGATTCTGACGTGAAGACTTTGAACCTTGTGATGCTGCAGTTTCGGGAGCGGGAGTAGTAGTGACTTGGTTGAGATTATTGGTTGAGGTCTTGAAATACCTAGCTAAAACTCGCTTATCATTGATTTCAGCTGCGAGCTGGTAAGTCTTCTCAATGGTAGCAGGCTTAGCTGCCTGAACAAAGTCAGCTACATAGTCGGGTAGAGCGCAGATGTACTTCTTGATCGTTATGTCTGAAGTTGTCACTTGACAAGGACAGATGATACTGGGCTGTTTGAAGCGAGCGGTGAGACCAGCGTTGTCACCTCCTTCTTGTTTGATATGCCAGAATTCATTCTCCAGCTTTTGCACCTCATGAGGAGGACAAAACTCCTTCATCATAAGCTCCCTGAGCTCTTCCCATGAAAGGCCGTAAGCTGCATTATTACCGCGCCTGTTGCACTCAGCAGTCCACCAATCCAGAGCCCTGGACTGAAAAACTCAAGTTGCGTTAACAGTACACAGATTCTCTGGGCATCCGCTTTGCCTGAAGGTGACTTCGATGGAGTCAAACCACTAGAACATAGCGCTGTGTCCATCTTCACCCCTGAAGTTAGCAGGACCGCATGCCTTGAATTGCTTAAAGCTGAAAGGTGCTTTAGGAGAGTCGCTCTTGGATTCAACAGAGGACTTGCTGCTGACATCATTGATCTCCCTGACGATATAAGGTATGACCTTGGCCATTTCCTCGGCCACCAGCGAAGCGATGCGTTAGTCAGCATGGTTGCGTCGAGCTGCGTGTGAAGTGTGGGATCCAAATGACGACATTGTCTGCAGCAGACATCATCATATGATTCAGACGAGATTCGATTATATCGGTTTTCCGAAAAGTTTAGCGTTTGTAAAACACCCTTATTATTATTATTATTATTATTATTATTATTATTATTATTATTATTATTATTATTATTATTATTATTATTATTATTATTATTATTATTATTATGTAAACCATCAGGAACACATCGGCTCATAAACACGTAGGTACATAAACCCACATAGGCATATAATCACATAAGCACGTAGGCACATCAGCACGTAATCCACGTAAGCACATATTTTGCACGTATTTACCTATCTTTCAAGGTTTACGAAGCGCGTTCGAGAGTTGCGAGCGAGAGCGAGTAGCATAGCGAGTGGTGTTGCGAGTAGTATAGCGTACAAGAATTCATAGTTTGAGTTGCGAATAGTTAGCGTTTGTGGTTCGATAGCTGTGCGAGTTGTGCGCGTTTAGTAAAACGATGAGCGAAAAAGCGTATAGTTTCCAAAATCGGAACATGTAACCATATAAACACATAAATCACATAAAACCAATAGTGTGTAGAATCAGCGATTGCAGGATTAGAATTGAAATAGATTGTGTTGGGTGTTAGACATCGACTACCCAAAGTGATTCGACTATCCACAACGTCCTTAAGTGCACGCTTCGGCCTAATAGACTGTGCTCTCACCAAAATACGGCGACCGGCACACATCCTTTCGGCTACTACGTGATTCGCGTCATTGGAATCCTTCAAGACTTAGGTGAGAGTTTTGTAAAAATCCAAATAGAGAGTGGAACTAACCACTAAGATGCGGGTTTCACCCCTAACTTAACAATCCTGTTCCTGAAAGTGTGGAAAAACCACAAGATAGAGATGGAGAATTCCGTCGAGATATGGATTTCACTCCTGACTCGACGAAGGATTCTCGTGATGAGAGAAAAATACGCGTAGAGTGAGCGATTTTATCAAGAGTTCTTGGTTTTCATACCTAATCTCGGCCAAATCACTCGATTGTGTTATGCGAGGGTTTTCAAAAACGTGTGTATTGTGTCAGCCTTAGGAAAGGAAAATAGTATTCCAGCCTTAGGAAAAGCTGATAGGGTATAGTATGCTCGTGCAGAGCTTGGCAACTTCGCACAAAGTAACCTTTCCTTTGAGAGTTCGAACGAGAGTGCTACCCTTGATACTCTCTGGGTTTGCACAAAGGGGTTTGTTGGTACTTAGACAATAGACTAGGTTAATCCTAAGACTCGACCTAATTCCTTATAGTTATGGCTCCGATACCAATCTGTCACACCCCAACGGATGGCGGAAACATCGGGGCGCGACACTAGGCGAACCAGATTGCTCAAGAGAATCCATAACAACTATTAAATGGCAATATTTCAAAGGTTAACTGTCCCATACCAATTAACAAACATTCCACAAATAATTATTACAGATAGCGTGTCTCAAAAGCAAATCAAGTTCGACAACCTAGATTTTCTATTTGTGGTGTTTCTAGACTTCCTACTTCGTTTCAGCAAGCATAGCATCCTATGAACCTGTCACATACGTTAAAGTAGAGTCAATACATAAAATGTAAAGGTGAGTAAACAAGTTTGCATAGTATATAGTATAGCAAAAGAGTTTACGCATAACCAACATGTAACACGTAGAAATGTGAATCAAGTAAGCTATCGACAATGACACATGCAACCGCATGATTATGAGTTATAGAATGCACAACACATTTTCACCACTGTGAGCATGTGAAGTAAGGCCCTTAACAACCCCTAAACAAACAAGTGCTGAATCCGAACTATAGTACTATTCTTGCTAAGGTGTCAGGCAAACAATCACTGTGTAAAGATAACATACAAGCAATCATCGAGTCACGTATAACATGCCAGAGCGGTTAGCGTTTATAAAAGAGTTGAGTATTGTGTGCGTTGTGTGTTGATATAGAAAATGTATGTAACACCCAAAAGTGCGTTAAGCGAAAAAGGGTTCGAGTATACTCACTGTAGGTGTTTAACAGGTAAACACAACTTGATTGGATTGAAAGGAGCGTGTTGGAGTTAGCCTGAGCATAGAACAGTAGCATGAGCGTTGAACAGTGCGTAAACAACGTGTCGGATGAGATACGTGTCAAATAGTGAGTCGAACGGACGAATATCCATTAGAGCAGATGTTCATCCGAACGGATGGTCATCCGAGCGGATGGCCATTCGAATGAGATGTGGGTGTTTGTAAATTGTTCTGAAAACTTTTGAAGTTTTTGTTGTAGTATTTAAACAAGTTATCCGGTCGGATGGTCATCCGGACGGATGACCATTCGATCGGATGGCTATTCGATCGAGAGTTTGGTAGTTTGAAGTTTTAGTCAATTCTTTTGAACATGGAATTTTATGAGGGACAGGTCACCTGGTCGAATGGTCATTCGATCAAATGGTTATTCGGTCAGATGGCTATTAGAGGGGGTGATCTGTTGTTTGAAAATTCTGTAAAATGTTCTAAGTAAAGGTTCGTGTTTAACGGAGACGGCGTGACAATGTGTCAAACAACAGGAAAACACTCCAAGTCCAGCTCATTCGATTGGGTGGGATTCACCCCATTCGATCAGGTTCACTGTTCTTGATGGAGTTTCATGTTCAACCCGTGAATCGGTCGTCTCTCAGGTGGTAACCCATTTTCAAGCCGACTCTCAACTAGAAATGAGTAGAGAGCCTGAATGAGTCCAGATTCCATCGGCTTTGAGTAGAAAAGTGAAGAAAGTTGAAGAAAAGTATGAAAACAGTTGGAAAATGTTGAATCTTGTGGAGATTCATGTTGAATATTGTGGAATTCCTTTAGATCTGAACTAATGTAACATCCCGAAAATATGGATTCTTAAATTTGCAAATTAGATTGAAAATAGATTAGTAAAATAAACTAACTAGGAATGACACTAACCTAGTTAGATGATGACTTGTGTGTAGTTAAGGATCTAAAAATAAACTAAGAGAAACTAGAGGGACCAAAAGTGTTTAACTAGAAACTAGTTTTAATAAAAACATTTTATTAAAACATACACACTCCATTTGGAGTCTGCTGGAGATCGACCAGAGCAGGGGGGGGGGGCGACCCAAGCTTTTCAAAACCCTAAGTTCATGCTATTTGATCAATTGAAGGCCAATTTCAGTCCCAAATCAAAATCCGAACATAGATTAGTGATCACCTCAGTGAAAGGGATCATAAGGTATGTGAATCTTGTAGAAAATTCTCATCTAAATTTCTGAATGAACATAGAAAATTCGAATTGATGATTGCATGTTAGTTGTTTGGGATGAAATAATGTCTAGGGACAAACCCTAGTCCATTTACTTGATGAAATTGTGCCTATTTCGTGTGAAATTCATAATCACCATTAAAGGTGATAAGTGGGTTTTGTGAAACTTGATAAACACTAGGATTATAGTGGTTGTTCTAATAATATTTGACATATGTGAAGTGATTTCAGAATTCTAGAGGCTAAAGTTCATGTAAGGTAGTTGATTGATGAAAATTTAGGGCTATATGACAAGTTATGAACTTGGAAATATATCGTGCAAATTTCTGCCTTTAAAGTGTTTGCATAAATGCCTCAAAGAAGGCTTAAATCTGAAAATTTGAGTTAAACCGCATGATTGTGATGTTTCGGCAAAATATGCGAACGATGAATTGAAAAAGAGTTCTAAACATGTCTTGGTTGAACTCTATAGGAAAGGATACCGGAGCTCCAAGCGGACAAGCCGGTGGCGACTTGCTTTTGAAGGGCGTGCACTAAAGGTATGTAACTTGACCCATTACATTAAATGAATTGTTGTTAAACTATGCGTAGTCACATTGTAGAATAGAAGTTGTGTTGATTTTAGTGACCATGATCATTACTTGAATTTATAGGGTTAGAATTGATAAGGAACTGTTTGGTAGTCATCATATTGGAGGATTTCCACAAGATGAGCCAACGGGTCGAATAATAGTGTAAATTGTAGTATTAGCGTTTTAGTTAGTTAGCGATGGTGATATCAATCACAAGAGAATTAAACCATGGGGTTGGTAAGGAAATGCAAGTGATGCTAAGCCCTGAATGATAGGCATAAGGCGCTATAGGCTTACTAGTGAGGTGGTAGTAAAATGGGTAAAGTTAGAGCGGGTCGAATAAATGCTTAGTGACATTTAGTTTTTCATTCCGTAAATCAAATTTTCGGTATGATAATTGTAATAGATATGTAGGTAATGAATTTACAGACGTATAGGAAAAAGAATCACCTAAAATGGACTTACGAGTCAAAAGTTATGGCCAAACGAAGTTAAAAATCTGAATTTCCGGAGCTGGCAGCAAATGCAGCTCACAAACCTGCATCTGCTGGAAAACCGACTTCCCCGCGCCACGCGAAAGGATCACTTAGATCCGGCATGACACGCGGGAGCTGTCGCGACACGCGACAAAACAAATGGTACCTGGCGCGACACGCGACAGGATCGATTTTGAAATTTTGTTTTATTTTTCAAAATTCGATGTCGGAACTTGTTTATATGTACTATATCAATGTCAAAACTAACATTATTAGTGGTTTTGACCTTAGGTAACAATGGGGATCTTACGGATGGCGGTCAAGCAAGTTTTGAACAACCGAACACAACTTTTGAAGCTTCCGCGATTTCATAACTTTGTTAAACAATGTTTCCATTTCTTTTGTATGTAAACAACTTGCTAATAAGGTCATGAATGTTTTAACTAGTCGGTTGTTGACTAGTTTTGATTACTTGGAACTTTGTTTTGGTAATTATGTTTTAATCTAGGCACCTTTTATATAAATTGTATGAATTTTTATTAAATTCAAGTAGCAATTAGATGTGTGTTACAAGTTAGTAATCAGAGCTTAAGGTTGTCAACAAAGTGTTCGGTTCAAGCTTGATCGATCGTCCGGTAAGAATTAACTTATTATTTTAATAGATTATATCTTATGTAAGAAATGAGAAGTGAATTGATGTGCATGGGAAGAGTGTGATAATTCACTCAAACCCAGAAAGTGCACCAAATGTGAACGGTTAAAGCAAGTTGGGAACTTGGCTAAACCGAAACAAATGAAATAATGTTATAAATGAAATTTTTAACGTTTAATGTAAACATTTCAGTTTCAAGATGTCGGAAAGAAACGATGATGATCCGGTGCAGACAAGCACCGAGCAAATGAAAGAGATAATTGCCGAAGAAGTGGGGAAGGAAATTGAAAGTAGTCTATCCGGGTTTATAGACAAAATTCAAAATACGGTGTTGTCACTTGTCGAGGAACGAGTCAAAAGGTTGGAGGATAGTGTCAACCTTATGAAAGAGAAATCAGGAGAATGTAAAGGGTGTTCATACAAAGAATTCATGGCGTGTAAACTGCCAATCTACAACGGGGAGGTTGACCCAATAATTTGCCAAACATGGTTGGGCGATATTTAAGGGGTATTTGAAAGGACCCATTATGACGAAAGAGACTTTGTTGCTTACGGAACGGGTCAGTTGAGAGGGCAAGCCAAAGATTGGTGGGACAATAAAAAGAATGAAATTGGGGCTGAAGCGGCAAGGGCAATGACATGGGAGTAGTTTAAGACACCATTTCTTAAACATCATAGTCCCAAGGCGATCATTAATAAAATCAAGGAAGAGTTCATGCAACTCAGGCACAAGGGTGAGACCATAGACAAGATAACGGTGACGTTTATGGATAAGATGAAGTTTTGTAGTGAATTAGTAACGAATGAAGAACAGAAAATATACAACTACTATAACATGTTTAGCGCTGAATATAGGGAGTTTATGACTCCTTCAAAATATGAGACCCTTACCGAAATCATAAACGTTGCTCGGGAACGGGAAATCGAGTTGAAGAAACAAGTTGAAAGGGGTGAGCGAAGGCCACAGGATGTGAATCCAAGTCCTACAAAGAAAGCTCGAACTGGAGAATCGGGAAAGAAGGTGGATGCTAAAAGCGGGTCACCAAGTTGCAAGGTGTGTGGAAAGGGGCACAAGGGTGAGTGCCGCTTCAAAGACAAGCCGTGTCCGGTATGTTGGAAGACGGGGCACACTGCATCGCTATGTCACGGAAAAGTTTCCGTTTGCTATAAATGTTATCAGCCCGGTCACAAAAAGTCTGAATGCCCTGAATTGGTTGGAAAGAGAGATACAAAAGAATCTCCAACGGAGGCTCCAAAGGCGAAGGCTAGGTCCCTCCAACTTACCGCTGTTGAAGAAAAGACAGAACCCGATGTGGTCTCAGGTATATTCACAATTAACTCAATTCCTGCACATGTATTATTTGATATGGGTGCGAATAAATCTTTCATTTGACATGGATTTATTCGACATCCTTCATTTGTATTGACAAAATTATCTGTGCCCTTAGAAGTTGAAATAGGGACAACAAAAGTTTTATAGTTTGTAATATTTGTCGAGGCTGCAAATTAAGCATCGATGATGAAGAATACTTGATAGACCTAATCCCGATGTCAATGGGGGAGTTTCAAGTAGTCGTTGGCATGGATTGGCTATCTCAGCACCACGCAAAGGTCGTCTGTTTTCGTAAGGAGATAAAGCTAACATCTCCGAGTGGAAAACACGTCACTATCTATGGCGAAAAAGGAGGTAACCCCATAATATGCTCGATGTTGAAAGCTCACAAGCTTATGAAGCAAGGATGTAAGGCATTTATGATATACGCGAATGAGCCCGAGAAAGAATCATTGAAGATTGAAGATGTACAGGTAGTGCGGGATTACGAAGATGTGTTTCTGGAAGATTTACCGGGAATACCGCCCGAACGAGAAGTAGAATTCGGAATCGAATTGATTCTGGGCGCAAAACCTGTAGCTATAGCACCATACCGACTCGCACCGTCGGAATTACAAGAATTGATGTCCCAGATTCAAGACCTGCTTGATAAAAGATTCATAAGGCCGAGTGTGTCTCCTTGGGGCGCACCGGTACTGTTCGAGAAAAAGAAAGACGGAAGCATGCGCATGTGTATCGATTACCGGGAGTTAAACAAACTCACGGTAAAGAACCGATACCCGCTTCCGAGGATAGATGATCTATTCGACCAATTACAAGGTGCGAACTGGTTTTCAAAGATTGACCTTAGATCAGGGTATCACCAACTAAAGGTCAAGGAGGAAGATGTGCCGAAGACGGCTTTCCGCACGCGATACGAACATTTACGAGTTCCTCGTGATGTTATTTAGGCTGACAAATGCACCCGCGGCTTTCATGGACCTCATGAACCGGGTTTGCAAGCCAATGCTAGACAAATCGGTCATCGTGTTCATCGATGATATTTTGGTGTATTCGAAAAGTGAAGCTGAGCATGCACACCACTTACAAGAGGTGTTAGAGATACTTAGACGAGAAAAGTTGTAGGATCGTGTACGGACCCGAAACGAGTCGATCAGAGGCTTTCTACACAATATGAAAGGCGGAAACAGACATATTGTGTGTAATTCAGCAAGATATATACTTATAACTGTCTTTTGATTGATATCTGAGCAATTACAGATCTGTAGACTCTTCGACAGAGCTTCGCCGTCGGAAACCAACTTTCTAATCCCGTTTCAAATGACACGGACCTAGACCTATATATAGACATTCTAATTTCGTTTGAACATGACTCAAACGAGATTATCATACAAACGAAATTACCTACTCAAACGGAATTAGCTAATTCAAACGGAATTACATGACTAATTCCGTATGGAATTACCAGAAGACCCTTTCAAGCGGAATTAACCATTTCATGCGGAATTAGCTTTTTGTCATGCTTTCTCAAACTTTGTGCCCTGAACAATGCAAGACTCGATACAAGACGAAGTCGACAGACGTATGCACCAACAGACTCCCCCTCGGATGTTGACGAGTCTTAAATGTCTAGTCTTCAATCTTCAGTCTTTATCAGTTTGATCGCTCTCTGAAGTATCTGACAGTGTAGGCATCCTCAAACTTTATCTCCTTCTCCCAGAATCTCAATCTGACTCTATCTTCTTTTTATCAGCCCCAACATACTCCCCTCGAACAAATAATATTTCCTCGGATGTTGATCGCAATCTTTCACAGGATCAGGATTGTGACCAGGCTCTATACTCAGACTCAGAATCCAGGCTATCCTGCACATCCTCTACCTCACAATAAATTTCACAAATTTAACATTTTACAAATTTATATATCCAGACTCCCCCTCAAATTTATCCAGAATGATTTAACAATGATAATAACTGATGAACCACTTGTAAGCAAAAACACAACATTTTTTTTCATTTAAACACAAACTCCCCCTCAAGAAATGCTCATCATGTTTAGCACTTGGAATTTTGAAAATCAGCTCTCCAACATCAGTTGTCGAAAATCTTTTTGAATTTTTCAAAAAATTATGCTAAAACACACTACAAATCCTTTTAGCTTTTTGAATAGAATAAGAATGCAGTAAAGAAATATATACATACAATATTTTTGTGAGTTTGTGTAAGAGAATCATATCAGTTTTGACAAGTCACAACTACCGTTGAGCTTAGTTACACATTAAGAATTAAACAGTTCACTTAGATTGCCGATATACTGATCCACTTAAATTCTCACACAAATTTCAACTGATCCAGGATATGAATTAGGTGAATTAAGAACTTAAACTCATTCATGTGTCCCACCTCTTGAATATACTCCCGTATCCAGATCCCAATATTCAGTCTTACAGGTGAGTATACCACAGATGATATCTGTAAGGGGTTAAATGCGAAGAACCGTGAGAGCTCAGGTCAGAACTTCCGTTCAGCAAAGAGATGACGGCTTCGACTTTTGGTAGGTCCCCTTTAGAGGATCTTTTTTACAACAGCACATGATTTGCATTTTTTCAATGTTTTATCATTTTTATGCTGAGGGCAGGCTTTTATTTCAAGCAAGCGTAAAGTATTCTCCGGGGACTAGGCCATTGCTTTCGCAAAATTAGAAGTCCCGGGATAATACCCCAGATATCACTGAGCATAAAGACCTAGTATCTCAGAAAGAGGGATCCTTCAAACGAAATTTCAGGGGTTACCTATATATCCAATTAGTGTTCCCCACGAAATAAGCAAGTTTGAATTTAAGTTTATATCCCGAAAAAGCTTACTAAATGTGTAAAAACCTATCGGTATATCATCAGTGAGATCGTTTAAAGCTATTTAAACATTACATTTCTTTTGCATACTGTAACTGTCCACTGATGTACTATCATTTCCTCTTTTTGACACCAAAACTCATTTTGTATTTTATCATGTTTTTGACTTTTTCAAATTTTCTAATGTTTTTGGATTTTCTGAAAATTCTTACTCCCCCTAAAATTCAAAAACATTTAAGGAATTTTGAAAACAAACTATACAAGTAAAATGACAACTGATATCGAGTCACTTCAAATCGCCATCCACTTGGCATAAACAATCAGAACCCCCCCTTACAACAAACTATTTTCTCATTATAATTTCAAAACACTTAAGTTTGTTTTAATCAAAATGATTTTTCCGGAAAATAAATTTTGTTGAATTTACCACTTGTAAAGTTGGGGATATGATCATCACTTTGTTTCTTCAACCATTTGAAAAATATAACAATTTTAGATTTTAATAACAATATCATTTGTAGAAAATCAAGTACAACTTAATGTCCCTGATTTACCACTTGTAAGACGAAATATCACCAAAGTGAATTTCTCAAGAAAGATGCCGATTCCTACTCCTCACTTACCAACCTGGGAGTTCCGGCAAGTCAGGATTTTACTTGTGAAAAACTGTCATCCAAGCCTGAGCAAACTTGGATGTTTCTTCCTCAACTTCACTAGGGGTTGGGCTATAAGTTGCCTTCTTTGATTCGTAAAAGTCTTTTACCCCTTTTGCCTTTCCCTCGATCATTTTCCCAAAAATCTTTTTAACATTTCCATTAAACACTTTCTCAACATCAAATTCTTTCTTTTCAGAATAGAATTGATTCGAGATCTCAACCTTTCCAAATTTTGATTTAAAATTCTCAGCCCTCAATGGTGGAAAATGAACATCATCCATTGGAGGCACTGAGTTTTCTTCTTTAAACTCAACCTGTGGCTCCTCTGACTTTGTGGAATCAGATTCATCGCCAGATTTCTCAACAAATTTCTTAACATCTTCATGAAACTTTTTAACAACCCACATTGGTTGTCATGCTCAGCTTTCTTTCTATAAAAACTTGTCTTTGAACACTCACCAACTTCATATGTTGAATTTTCAAAAATTTTAAATTTTTCAGTTGGTGGTTCATTTTTCTCAACAACTTTTTCTTTGAGTTTTGTAGAGACTTCCTGTTTTGTTTTTGTTGCTTGAGAACAGTTCCATGCAATGTGACCAACTTCATTGCATTTGTAACAGGTTCTTATCTCCTTTCTTTGATTAGCTCCATTCTTCACATTCTCTTGCTTCTTGGCAAGGAATTCTCTGTTTGATTGCTTCCAGAATGAGCTTTTTTGATTCCTCTTCACAACTTGTCCCTGAAACAAATTTTGTATTTGTTTTAGAAGTTTTTTCATGTTTATAATTTTCAGGTGGAATAAAACCCAATCCTTTCTTTTTGAAATTACCGTTATGGTTAGGTTTCTTTTGAAAACCAGAACCAGAACTGTAACCTTTTGTCTTGTTTAACCGTTGTTGAACTCTTGAAGTGTATTTTTTAGGTTTTTCAGTAAGATTTACATCTTTTATTTCAGAAATACTGATTTCTGTTAGTTTGAAAACCTTTTTGATCATTTCAAAATTAACACTTCCTATTGGAAATTCTTTATCAGAATATAATTTGTCAGAATCATTTAAAGTGTATGCAACTTCAAATGTTTCATCCTTCAAATTAGATTTTGATAAAAGAAATTCTTTATTGTAAACCCGTTTAACCGACGACTTTTGACTATTGACTGATGATGATTCCGGACTTTTTGACTCAGACTTTAACTCCGACTCCTCATCTGTATACAACACCTGATCGACCACCTTTTTTATTAACACGGACTCATGATCAGTGTCAGACGATGTGAACGTGACATCATATTTTCTGGTAACTCATCAGTTGTTTCGGATTTTAACTTTATATTGACAGCCTTTTCAACTTGCTCCTTGTTTGGTTTTCTAGGAGAATACCCTTCCCAAATCGGAGGCGGACACTTGTTATAACTAACACTCTGCTTCTTACCAGTATCCTTCTTCTTTGGCTTCTCATCATCTTGAAATGCTTCAAAACCTGCAACAGTTGGATAAATTCGATCAATGAGATAATCAGAACTAGAGTAACTCTTTAATAAACGTCTGATTCTCTCATTCTCAATCTTTTCTGTCTCCAACTCTTGCTTCCATTTCGCACTTTCTTCAATGTAGAAATTAATGGCTTTCTGCTTCGACATCAGCACAGCATTCAACATTGTCAGTGCATCTTCTCTTTCAGAATTAGTCTTTTGCAGACCAGTTACCGTTCTATTCAACACATCGTAAGATTCTTTCACGTAGTTGAGATCAAAAAGTAACTTTTCTTTCATCTTTTCAAGTTCAACCAACTTCACATCTTTTTCTTCACATTTCTTACAAGATTCCAAGCATTTTTCACATGACTTGATAATCTCAACAATCTTTTCAACTTCGATTATTTTCTCCACCTCAACAACTTTCTCAACTTCACTCACCTTCTCCTTTTCAACAATCTTCTCAACAATTTTAACCTCTTCATTTTGAACAATGTTTTTATTTTGATCTTTGCTTTCACATTCCTTCTTTTTCAGTTCTTTTGCTTCTCGTCTCTTCTTCAACTTCTCCAAGCGATCTGCAAAATAAAATTGAAAACTTTCAGGAGATAAATGAGTTTTTGCAATATTGATATGCATTTCTTCCTCATCATCACTACTGTCATCAGTTGGTGTTTGATCAAAATCTATTGTCTTTTCTGGATTTTCATCTAAAGAACAAGAATCAGATGGTGTTTGATCAAAAACCGTTGTTCTTTATGAATTTTCATCGGATGAAACAGATTCTTCTTCTTGATTCTTCTCATGAACACCAATCACTTTCATCCATTCTGTAAACAAATCAGGCTTTTGAACTATCTTTGCAATGAGTGCTACTGTTTTTGAATCAGGTGGAATGTATTTATCCCAACTGAAGCCTTCTGCCACCTTTTTATCATCTTGATCAATGATACCATAATAAGATTTCTTATTTGTATCTTCAATCATCCTAGCATGTGCAGTTTGTGGTTCTTTTTGTTGATGCGGTTGATGAGCAACTTGTTGATATATGGCTTTCCGATAATAATCATCTTTCCCAAAAGGATTCTTTGCTCCACTAGCTTCCTGATTCTTGCATTCTCTCTTGAAATGACCTTTCTCTCTGCATCTAAAACAAGTAACTTTAGATTTATCAAAACCCAAAGTAGAAACATGTGCATCCAAAAAATCATTTCTTCCTGTAATCATTTTGAATTTTTCAGCTCTTCTCAAGACACTAGCTAAACACCATTTGATATCCATGAGCTCCATCTCTTCAACATCTATCTGATCGTAATCCTCTTTCGTCAGCATAGGATTTTCGATCCTCCCTGCAACCAAACCTTAATAGGATTGTAACACAGTTGCAAGTAACGCCATGTGATCTTTTGCAATTTTTTCAAAAAAACTTTGACCATCTGGAAGATTTCATGCAATGTTGCACTGTATCACACAACCATTTCCACTCTTTGAACTTTGGGACTGAAAACTTGAAGTTGAACTCTTCAGATTAATACTCGGATATGAAGAAAATCCACTGCTATTGTTTGAATTTTGATCAACAGTTCCAGATGAGTTTCCAGCACTAAAAGCAGTTTGGATTTTTGGACTCATTTCAACCTCTTGAACACTGCCTTTGTAATACATTTTCACATCTTGTTGATTAATCAGATTGTTCATCCTTGCAATCTTTTGCTATTCAAGATCTTGACCCTCAATCTTTTCGATGAACTGAGAAATCGTCAAACCATCATATTCTCTGGTGTTTTTTAAGATCATCAAAAATGTACCCCATTCTTTCTGAGGTAAAGCATCAGCTAATTTGTCGACCCATTCCTCTTGTTCTTTGGTTATGCTTAACAACGACATAGAACGCACTAAGTGGCAATATCTTTCAATCAATTTCTTTGTATCTTCCCCTGGAAAACTTGTGAAAAGATCAAATTCTTTCTTAAGTAGTGCCTTTTTACTCTTAATCATCTTCTCACTTCCCTCAAATTTGATTTTAAGAGCATCCCAAATTGATTTTGAAGTTTTGTCAGGTTGAAGTAATACAAAGATGTCTTCTTTAATAGCTTGCTGAAGTAGACTAATCATCATCTTTTCAGCTTTGTACATGTTTCGTTCTTTGTCATTGAATTCAGAGATTGTTTTTTCAACTCGCAATTCAGTACGTGGTAGTACATACTTTTTCAAAATACACTCCCAAGATCTCAAATGATTAGCTTGAACCCAGTTTTCAAACCGATCTTTCCAACCGTAATACTCCTCAATGCTCATTAGCTTCGGGGGTTTTTGCATAGTTCCTGTCTCATTTTCCAAGTTCATGTTTTGAGCAATGGCAGCTGGAGTAGTCGTGGCAGTTGCAAACGCGTTATAGAATTCCTCTTCCATGATTCGGTAAACTTTTTCACAAATCAGGCACTTTCAAACGAGATCACTCCTTCAAACGAGATTAACCTGCACACAAACTTCAAACGGAATTAAGATTCAAGCGGGATAAGAATTTCAAACGAAATTACCTATTTCAAATGGAATCACTGATTTCGTTTGAAATTTCAAGCAAAATTAGCACACTGAAGCGAAATACTCAAACGGAATTACAATTTGAAGCGGAATCACTAATTTCGTTTCAAACTTTCAAACGGAATATCAACTTTCAAGCTGAATTAGGTTCAAATTCAAACGGAATTACGCTGATGTCATCATTTCGCTCCAACTTTTCAAACGAAATTACAATTTTTATCAGTTTTAGATCAAATTAAAGTCCAATTTTCTCAAGGATTTGTTAATATACTATTTCGCTTATGATGTGAGAAATTCAGATCATTTTGACCGTGAAAAGTTGTTCAATTTAGTAAAGAAGGTGTAGAAGAAAGAAAATGAGATGAAATCAAGCTGAAATTGGTAGAACTCCTCCTCCTGAGCTCTGATACCACATGTAGGATCGTGTACGGACCCGAAACGAGTCGATCAGAGGTGTTCTACACAATATGAAAGGCGGAAACAAACATATTGTGTGTAATTCAGCAAGATATACACTTATAACTGTCTTTTGATTGATATCTGAGCAATTACAGATCTGTAGACACTTTGACAGAGTTTCGCCGTCGGAAACCAACTTTCTAATCCCGTTTCAAATGACACGGACCTAGACCTATATATAGACATTCTAATTCCGTTTGAACATGACTCAAACGAGATTACCATACAAACGAAATTACCTACTCAAACGGAATTACTTGACTAATTCCGTATGGAATTACCAGAAGACCCTTTCAAGCGGAATTAACCATTTCATGCAGAATTAGCTTTTTGTCATGCTTTCTCAAACTTCGTGCCCTGAACAATACAAGACTCGATACAAGACGAAGTCGACAGACGTATGCACCAACAAAAGTTGTATGCAAAATTCTCTAAGTGTGCATTTTGGTTACGAGAGGTGCAATTTCTCGGCCACATCATAAGTGCCAATGGAGTATTGGTAGATCCGTCAAAGATCGAGGCCGTGTCGAAATGGAATCCCCCGAAGAACCCTTCGGAAATTAGAAGCTTCTTAGGGCTTGCGGGATACTATAGGAGATTCATTCAAGATTTCTCCAAGATTGCGTCACCACTAACAAAGTTAACCCAGAAGGAGGAAAAGTTTGTTTAGGGTGTTGAACAAGAAAGGGCGTTTTAAACGCTAAAAGAGAAATTAACTCAAGCTCCGGTATTAACGTTGCCGGACGGAGTCGAGGACATGGTGGTTTATTCGGATGCCTCATTATTGGGGCTAGGATGTGTTCTGATGCAACGGGGCAAGGTTATAGCTTTTGCTTCGAGGCAATTAAAGATACATGAAAAGAAATATCCCACACATGATCTCGAATTAGCTGCAGTGGTGTTTGCGTTGAAAATATGGAGGCACTATTTGTATGGGGTAAAGTGCACCATATTCACCGATCACAAAAGCTTAAAATACTTCTTCGATCATAAGGAGTTAAATATGCGCCAGAGACGATGGTTGGAAACGGTGAAGGATTTCGAATGTGAAATACACTACCACCCTAGAAGGGCAAATGTGGTGGCGGATGCTCTGAGCAGAAAAGCGGATTATGTCCCAATACGGGTAAGGTCGATGCAGCTTGTGGTGACCTCGAGTATACTTGAACGTATCCGAGAAGCACAAGTAGAAGCAGTAAAAGAGGAGAACTGGAAGAAAGAACGAATAATCGGCCAATTAAAAGATTTGTCAGATGGAAAGAACGGGTTGAAGACTCGATCCGGAAGAATATGGGTTCCAAACACCTGTGGAGTGAAGGCGCTATTACTTGACGAAGCCCATAAATCCCACTATTCTATTCATCCGGGAGCGACCAAGATGTATAATGATCTGAAACAAAATTATTGGTGGCCTGGAATGAAGAGGGATGTAGTGAAGTATGTGGAGAAGTGCTTGACTTTCTTACAAGTCAAGGCGGAACACCAGAAACCTTATGGGAAACTGCAACCTTTGGAGATCCCGGTTTGGAAATGGGAATATATCACTATGGACCTATTGACTAAACTACCTAAAACGATTTGGGGATTCGACGCCATATGGGTGATTGTGGATAGATTGATGAAGAGTGCACATTTTATTCCTATACGCGAAACATATACTTCGGAAAAGATGTCCGAGGTATATACAAACGAAATAGTGGCACGTCACGGAGTACCGGTATCCATTGTGTCGGATAGAGATACCCGGTTTACCTCAAATTTTTGGCGAGATTTTCAAGAACAGATGGGAAAGAAACTTTTCATTAGCACCGCTTACCATCCTTAGACGGATGGGCAGAGCGAGAGAACAATACAGACGCTAGAGGATATGTTACGGGCGTGTATCATCGACTTTGGTGGAAGTTGGGATGTTTATCTACCCTTGGCCGAATTTTCATATAAAAATAGTTACCATTCGAGTATCGGCATAGCGCCTTACGAGATGCTATATGGTAGAAAGTGTAGAACCCCGGTGTGTTGGGGTGAAGTGGGACCACGCGAATTGGCCCATACCGATGTAATTTAGGCCACTAATGAGAAGATTAAAGTGGTACGAGCTCATTTGAAAGCTGCCCAAGATAGGCAGAAGTCATATGCCGATAAAAGACGAAGACCGATTGAATTTCAGATAGGCGACATGGTTATGTTGAAGGTTTCCCCTTGGAAGGGCGTTATTAGATTCAGAAAAAGAGGGAAACTAAGCCCGAGGTTTATCGGGCCATTTAAAATCATCGAACGAGTTGGCAAAGTAGCTTATCGCCTCGAGCTACCGGAAGAGTTGAGTGGGATACATGGCACGTTTCATGTGTCACAATTGTGGAAATGTCTAGCGGAGGAAACAACTTATATCCATTACGATGATATCGAGGTGGATAATAGCCTGAATTATACGGTAAGACCATTGGAGATTTTGGATCGGAAGGTCAAGCATTTGCGAAACAAACAAATTGATCAAGTCAAGATCAAGTGGGAGCATAGGAAAGGTTCGGACACGACGTGGGAGTCCGAAGAGGAGATGCGACGTCTCTACCGTACATTATTCGGTACGTACTTTGGTTTCGGGGACGAAACCCTTTTTAAGGGGGTGGACTTGTAACATCCCGAAAATATGGATTCTTAAATTTGCAAATTAGATTGCAAATAAATTAGTAAAATAAACTAACTAGGAATGACACTAACCTAGTTAGATGATGATTGTGTGTAGTTAAGGATCTAAAAATAAACTAAGAGAAACTAGAGGGACCAAAAGTGTTTAACTTGAAACTAGTTTTAATAAAAATATTTCATTAAAACATAAACACTCCATTTGGAGTCTGCTGGAGATCCACCATAGCAGGGGGGGGGGGCGACCCAAGCTTTTCAAAACCCTAAGTTCATGCTATTTGATCAATTGAAGGCCAATTTCAGTCACAAATCAAAATCCGAACATAGATTAGTGATCACCTCAGTGAAAGGGATCATAAGGTATGTGAATCTTGTAGAAAATTCTCATCTAAATTTCTGAATGAACATAGAAAATTCGAATTGATGATTGCATGTTGGTTGTTTGGGATGAAATAATGTCCAGGGACAAAGCCTAGTCCATTTACTTGATGAAATTATGCCTATTTCGTGTGAAATTCATAATCACCATTAAAGGTGATAAGTGGGTTTTGTGAAACTTGATAAACACTAGGATTATAGTGGTTGTTCTAATAATATTTGACATATGTGAAGTGATTTCAGAATTCTAGAGGCTAAAGTTCATGTAAGGTAGTTGATTGATGAAAATTTAGGGCTATATGACAAGTTATGAACTTGGAAATATATCGTGCAAATTTCTGCCCTTAAAGTGTTTGCATAAATGCCTCAAAGAAGGCTTAAATCTGAAAATTTGAGTTAAACCGCATGATTGTGATGTTTCGGCAAAATATGCGAACTATGAATTGAAAAGGAGTTCTAAACATGTCTTGGTTGAACTCTATAGGAAAGGATACCGGAGCTCCAAGCGGACAAGCCGGTGGCGACTTGCGTTTGAAGGGTGTGCACTAAAGGTATGTAACTTGACCCGTTACATTAAATGAATTGTTGTTAAACTATGCGTAGCCACATTGTAGAATAGAAGTTGTGTTGATTTTAGTGACCATTATCATTACTTGAATTTATAGGGGTAGAATTGATAAGGAACCGTTTGGTAGTCATCATATTGGAGGATTTCCACAAGATGAGCCAACGGGTCGAATAATAGTGTAAATTGTAGAATTAGCGTTTTAATTAGTTAGCGATGGCGATATCAATCACAAAGAGCATTAAACCATGGGATTGGTAAGGAAATGCAAGTGATGCTAAGCCCTGAATGAATGGCATAAGGCGCTATAGGCTTACCAGTGAAGTGGTAGTAAAATGGGTAAAGTTAGAGCGGGTCGAATAAATGCATAGTGACATTTAGTTGTTCATTCCGTAAATCAAATTTTCGGTATGATAATTGTAATAGATACGTCGGTAATGAATTTACAGATGTATAGGAAAAAGAATCACCTAAAATGGACTTACGAGTCAAAAGTTATGGCCAAACGAAGTTAAAAATCTGAATTTCCGGAGCTGGTAGCAAATGCAGCTCACAAACCTACATCTGCTGGAAAACCGACTTCCCCGCGCCACGCTACAGGATCACTTAGATCCGGCGTGACACGCGACAAAACAAATGGTACCTGGCGCGACACGCGACAGGATCGATTTTGAAATTTTGTTTTATTTTTCATAATTCGATGTCGGAACTTGTTTATATGTACTATATCAATGTCAAAACTAACATTCTTAGTGGTTTTGACCTTAGGTAACAATGGGGATCTTACGGATAGCGGTTAAGCAAGTTTTGAAGAACCGAACACAACTTTTGAAGCTTCCGCGATTTCATAACTTTGTTAAACAATGTTTCTATTTCTTTTGTATGTAAACAACTTGCTAATCAGGTCCTGAATGTTTTAACTAGTCGGTTGTTGACTAGTTTTGATTACATGGAACTTTGTTTTGGTAACTATGTTTTAATCTAGGCACCTTTTATATAAATCGTATGAATTTTTATTAAATTCAAGTAGCAATTAGATGGGTGTTACAACTAATCTTGATGAGATGATGTCACACAACAGTTTGCTCAAGGAACCAAGTGAGAACCACCTTCAAGGAGTCCAAATCAGGTGATTTCAAGATGAAAACCAGTGATTTTGATGGAGAAGATGATGTAGAAGTGTGTAGTGATGATGGAAGTACAAGATTTAGGGAGAAATACTTACTAAATGGCCTTGAATCGAGGGAAAAAGTGATTGAAAGTGACTTAGGAGCGTGCTGGTCGAATAGAGCTGTCACATCAGTGAACAGTAGTGTACGGCGGGTATTTATAGGGTGAGAGAGGAGATAAGGTGGTGAAGAGTGCGAGGTTTCGGATGGCCTGCCGGTCGAATGACCATCAGATCGGATGGTCATCCGGGCGGATGGTCATCCGGACGGTAGTCCATTCGATCGGTTGTTTATCCGGACAGCCTAATTGTGTGAGTTAGTTTTCCAACTTTCGTTTCGTGCGTTAAAGCGAGTTACGAGTAAGCATTGCATTGGGATAACCACATAACATTAAACGAATAATTACACAAATAACACACATAATAACTAAGATCCATAAAAGTAAATATGCGTTTCGAGTTTGCGTTGCGATAGCGTTGTGATAGCGTTTAGTCTAGCAAGCGATGTAATATGCGATAAAATGCGTAAAATAGTAATCGGAATCTCAAGAGTACAAGTTAATTAAGCAAGGAATGACAGATACAAGAAATGACCCGGAAAGTCGGGTTGTTACACCTTTCTCCGTCAATTAAGAATATGATGCCGTCACTAAACACATTCCTTAAATTGTAGCCATTTTTTGAGTGTTTATTTTTTGGTGTCTAATCCGCATATATATCACCATTGCTCTTGATTTTCTTGACTGTATATCTCTTAAATGTCAACATATACACGTGTGATTTAGTTTACGAAGATTTTTCAACGCCGAGAACCTCGATCAGAGGGTAAAAAAAGCGTAAGGTTCACAATGGTGTAAAACTAAAATGGGATCTATCGGGCTAGGATTTGAGTTACAGGAACAAGGGCCAAACCAACCACCCAAGAATGGAATCGTCGAGCGAAATCATTTGAAAACCTCCGGGAAGCAGCTTTCCTTGCCACCAGACCTTTCCCCATCAATTAGGAATCTGATGCCGTCAATAAACACATTCCATAAATTGTAGCCATTTTTTGAGTGCTTATGTTTTGGTGTCTAATCCACACATATATCACCATTGCTCTTGATTTTCTTGACTGTATATCTCTTAAATGTCAACATATACACGTGTGATTTAGTTTACAAATATTTTTCAATGCCGAGAACCTCGATCAGAGAGTAAAAAAGGCGTAAGGTTCACAATGGTGTAAAACTAAAATGAGATATACCGAGCTAGGATTCGAGTTACAGGAACAAGGTCCAAACCAACCACCTAAGAATTGAATCGTCGAGCGAAAACACTTGTTAACCTCCAGGAAGCAGTTTTTCTTGCCACCAGACCTTTCTCCATCAATTAGGAATCTGATGCCGTCACTAAACACGTTCCTTAAACTGTAGCCATTTTATGATTGTTTATTTTTTAGTGTCTAATCCGCATATATATCACCATTGCTCTTGATTTTCTCAACTGTATATCTCTTAAATGTCAACATATACACGTGTGATTTAGTTTACGAAGATTTTTCAATGCCGATAACCTCGATCAGAGAGTAAAATGGAGTAAGGTTCACAACGGTGTAAAACTAAAATGGGATATACCGGGCTTGGATTCCAGTTACAGGAACAAGGGCCAAACCAACCTCTCAAGAATGGAATCGTAGAGCGAAAACTCTGGACAACCTCCTCGAAGCAGCTTTTCTTGCCACCAGACCTTTCTCCATTAATTAGGAATCTGATGCCGTCACTAAACACAATCCTTAAATTGTAGCCATTTTATAAGTGTTTATTTTTTAGTGTCTAATCCGCATATATATCACCATTGCTCTTGATTTTCTTGACTGTATATCCCTTAAATGTCAACATATACACGTGTGATTTAGTTTACGAAGATTTTTCAATGCCGAGAACCTCGATCAGAGAATAAAAAAGGCGTAAGGTTCACAATGGTGTAAAACTAAAATGGGATATACCGGGCTAGGATTCGAGTTACAGGAACAAGGGCCAAACCAACCACTCAAAAAGGAATCGTCGAGCGAAAACACTTGACAACCTCCTGCAAGCACCTTTTCTTCCCACCAGACCTTTCTCCATTAATTAGGAATCTGATGCCATCACTAAACACATTCCTTAAAATGTAGCCATTTTATGAGTGTTTATTTTTTGGTGTCTAATCCGCATATATATCACCATTGCTCTTGATTTTATTGACTGTATATCTCTCCAATGTCAACATATACATGTGTGATTTAGTTTACGAAGATTTTTCAATGCCGAGAACCTCGATTAGAGAGTAAAAAAGGAGTAAGGTTCACAATGGTGTAAAACTAAAATGGTATATACCGGGCTAGGATTCGAGTTACAGGAACAAGGGCCAAACCAACCACCCAAGAATGGAATTGTCGAGCGAAAACACTTGACAACCTCCTGGAAGCAGCTTTTCTTGCCACCAGATCTTTCTCCTACAATGAGGAATCTGATGCCGTTACTAAACACATTCCTTAAATTGTAGCCATTTTTTGAGTGTTTATTTTTTGGTGTCTAATCCGCATATATTTCACCATTGCTCTTGATTTTCTCGACTGTATATCTATTAAATGTCAACATATACACGTGTGATTTAGTTTACAAAGATTTTTCAATACCGAGAACCTCGATCAGAGAGTAAAAAGGAGTAAGGTTCACAATGGTGTAAAACTAAAATGAGATATACCGGGCAAGGATTCTAGTTACAGGAACAAGGGCTAAACCAACCTCTAAAGAATGGAATCGTCGAGCGAAAACACATGACAACCTCCTCAAAGCAGCTTTTCTTACCACCAGACCCTTCTTCATTAATTAGGAATCTGATGCCGTCACTAAACACGATCCTTAAATTGTAGCCATTTTATAAGTGTTTATCTTTTAGTGTCTAATCCTCATATATATCACCATTGCTCTTGATTTTCTCGACTGTATATCTCTTAAATATCAAAATATACACGTGTGATTTAGTTTACAAAGATTTTTCAATACCGAGAACCTCGATCAGAGAGTAAAAAGGAGTAAGGTTCACAATGGTGTAAAACTAAAATGGGATATACCGGGCTAGGATTCGAGTTACAGGAATAAGGGCCAAACCAACCACTCAAGAATGGAATCGTCGAGCGAAAACACTTGACAACCTCCTGGAAGCAGCTTTTCTTCCCACCAGACCTTTCTCCATCAATTAGGAATCTGATGCCATCACTAAACACATTCCTTAAAATGTAGCCATTTTATGAGTGTTTATTTTTTGGTGTCTAATCCGCATATATATCACCATTGCTCTTGATTTTCTTGACTGTATATCTCTTCAATGTCAACGTATACAAGTGTGATTTAGTTTACGAAGATTTTTCAATGCCGAGAACCTCGATTAGAGAGTAAAAAAGGCGTAAGGTTCACAATGGTGTAAAACTAAAATGGTATATAACGGGCTAGGATTCGAGTTACAGGAACAAGGGCCAAACCTACCACCCAAGAATGGAATTGTCGAGCGAAAACACTTGACAACCTTCAGGAAGCAGCTTTTCTTGCCACCAGACCTTTCTCCATCAATTAGGAATCTGATGTCGTCACTAAACACGTTCCTTAAACTGTAGCCATTGTTTGAGTGTTTATTTTTTGGTGTCTAATTCGCATATATATCACCATTGTTCTTGATTTTCTAGACTGTATATCTCTAAAATGTCAACATATACACGTGTGATTTAGTTTACAAAGATTTTTCAATACCGAGAACCTCGATCAGAGAGTAAAAAAGACTAAGGTTCACAATGGTGTAAAACTAAAATGGGATATACCGGGCTAGGATTCGAGTTACAGGAACAAGGGCCAAACCAACCACTCAAGAATGGAATCGTCGAGCGAAAACACTTGACAACCTCCTGGAAGCAGCTTTTCTTCCCACCAGACCTTTCTCCATCAATTAGGAATCTGATGCCATCACTAAAGACATTCCTTAAAATGTAGCCATTTTATGAGTGTTTATTTTTTGGTGTCTAATCCGCATATATATCACCATTGCTCTTGATTTTCTTGACTATATATCTCTTCAATGTCAACGTATACAAGTGTGATTTAGTTTACGAAGATTTTTCAATGCCGAGAATTTCGATTAGAGAGTAAAAAAGGCGTAAGGTTCACAATGGTGTAAAACTAAAATGGTATATTCCGGGCTAGGATTCGAGTTACAGGAACAAGGGCCAAACCTACCACCCAAGAATGGAATTGTCGAGCGAAAACACTTGACAACCTTCAGGAAGCAGCTTTTCTTGCCACCAGACCTTTCTCCATCAATTAGGAATCTGATGTCGTCACTAAACACGTTCCTTAAACTGTAGCCATTGTTTGAGTGTTTATTTTTTGGTGTCTAATCCGCATATATATCACCATTGTTCTTGATTTTCTCGACTGTATATCTCTAAAATGTCAACATATACACGTGTGATTTAGTTTACAAAGATTTTTCAATACCGAGAACCTCGATCAGAGAGTAAAAAGGACTAAGGTTCACAATGGTGTAAAACTAAAATGGGATATACCGGGCTAGGATTCGAGTTACAGGAACAAGGGCTAAACCAACCTCGAAAGAATGGAATCATCGAACGAAAACACATGACCACCTCCTCAAAGCAGCTTTTCTTACCACCAGACCTTTCTCCATTAATTAGGAATCTGATGCCGTCACTAAACACAATCCTTAAATTGAAGCCATTTTATAAGTGTTTATTTTTTGGTGTCTAATCCGCATATATATCACCATTGCTCTTGATTTTCTTGACTGTATATCTCTTAAATGTCAACATGTACACGTGTGATTTAGTTTACGAAGATTTTTCTATGCCGAGAACCTCGATCAGAGAGTAAAAAAGGCGTAAGGTTCACAATGGTGTAAAATTAAAATGGGATATACCGGGCTAGGATTCGAGTTACAGGAACAAGGGCCAAACCAACCATCCAAGAATGGAATCGTCGAGCGAAAACACTTGACAACCTCCTGTGAGCAGCTTTTCTTGCCACCAGACCTTTCTCCATCAATTAGGATTCTGATGCCGGCACTAAACACATTCCTTAAATTGTAGCCATTTTATGAGTGTTTATTTTTTGGTGTCTAAGGTGCATATATTTCACCATTGCTCTTCATTTTCTCGACTGTATATCTCTTAAATGTCAACATATACACGTTTGTTTTAGTTTATGAAAATTTTTCAATGACGAAAACCTCGATCAGAAAGTAAAAAAGGCGTAACGTTCACAATGTTGTAAAACTAAAATGGGATATACCGGGCTAGGATTCCAGTTACAGGAACAAGGGCCAAACCAACCACCCAAGAATGGAATCCTCGAGCGAAAACACTTGACAACCTCCTGGAAGCAGCTTTTCTAGCCACCAGACCTTTCTCCATCAATTAGGAATCTGATGCCGTCACTAAACACATTCCTTATATTGTAGCCATTTTATAAGTGTTTATTTTTTGGTGTCTAATCCGCATATATATCGCCATTGCTTTTGATTTTCTTGACTGTATATCTTTTAAATGTCAACATATACACGTGTGATTTAGTTTACGAAGATTTTTCAATGCGAGAACCTCGATCAGAGAGTAAAAAAGGCGTAAGGTACACAATGGTGTAAAACTAAAATGGGATATACCGGGCTAGGATTTTAGTTACAGGAACAAAGGCCAAACCAACCACTCAAGAATGAAATCGTCGAGCGAAAACACTTGACAACCTCCTGGAAGCAGCTTTTCAAGCCACCAGACCTTTCTCCAACCATTAGGAATCTGATGCCGTCACTAAACACATTCCTTAAAATGTAGCCATTTTATGAGTGTTTATTTTTTGGTGTCTAATCCGCATATATATCACCATTGCTCTTGATTTTCTTGACTGTATATCTCTTAAATGTCAACATATACACGTGTGATTTAGTTTACGAAGATTTTTCAATGCCGAGAACCTCGATCAGAGGTTAAAAAAGGCGTAAGGTTCACGATGTTGTAAGACTAAAATAGGATATACCGGGCTTGGATTTGAGTTACAGGAACAAGGGCCAAACAAACCACCCAAGAATGGAATCGTCGAGCGAAAACACTTGACAACCTGCTGGAAGCAGCTTTTCTTGCCACCAGACCTTTGTCCATCAATTAGGAATCTAATGTCGTCACTAAACACATTCCTTAAATTGTAGCCATTTTATGAGTGTTTATTTTTTGGTGTCTAATCCGCATATATATCACCATTACTCTTGATTTTTTGACTGTATATCTCCTAAATGTCAACACATACACGTGTGATTTAGTTTACGAAGATTTTTCAATGCCGAGAACCTCGATCAGAGAGTAAAAAAGGCGTAAGGTTCACAATGTTGTAAAACTAAATTGGGATGAATTCGATTTATAGGAACAAAGGCCAAACCAACCACCCAAGAATGGAATAGTCGAGCGAAAACACTTGACAACCTCCTGGAAGCAGCTTCTCTTGCCACGAGAACTTTCCCCATCAATTAGGAATCTGACGCCGTCACTAAACACATTCCTTAAATTGTAGCCATTTTTTGAGTGTTTAGTTTTTGATGTCTAATCCGCATATATATCACCATTGCTCTTGATTTTCTTAACTGTATATCTCTTAAATGTCAAGATATACACGTGTGATTTAGTTTACGAAGATTTTACATTGCGGAGAACCTCGATTAGAGAGTAAAAAAGGCGTAAGGTTCACAATGGTGTAAAACTAAAATGGGATATACCTGGCTAGGATTCGAGTTACAGGAACAACGGCCAAACCAACCACTCAAGAATGGAATCATCGAGCGAAAACACTTGATAACCTCCTGGAAGCAGCTTTTCAAGCCACCAGACCTTTCTCCAACAATTAGGAATCTGATGCCCTCACTAAACACATTCCTTAAAATGTAGCCATTTTATGAGTGTTTATTTTTTGGTGTCTAATCCGCATATATATCACCATTGCTCTTGATTTTCTTGACTTTATATCTCTTAAATGTCAACATATACACGTGTGATTTAGTTTACGAGGATTTTTCAATGCCGAGAACCTCGATCAGAGAGTAAAAAAGGTGTAAGGTTCACAATGTTGTAAGACTAAAATGGGATATACCGGGCTAGGATTCGAGTTACAGGAACAAGGGCCAAACCAACCACCTAAGAATGGAATCGTCGAGCGAAAACAATTGACAACCTCTTGGAAGCAACTTTTCATGCCACTAGACCTTTCTCTATCAATTAGGAATCTGATGCCGTCAATAAACACATTCTTTAAAGTGTAGACATTTTATGAGTGTTTATTCTTTGGTGTTTAATCCGCATATATATCACCATTGCTCTTGATTTTCTTGACTGTATAACTCTTAAATGTCAACATATACACGTGTGATTGTGACAACCGGTGATTTACGGCTCTTAATTACGTGATTAACAGGTGATTAACGCAATAACAAATAGTGTTTACAGCGCAAATTAACTTAATTAGGCCTTTGGAGTGCCTAGGAACGCTTATCCGACTTTACAGTACGCGTATGAAGATTCGCGTGGAATCTGCGGAACATAAAACGACAACGGACCGATACCGTACGAAATACTGACAACGCCACTATTATACGCCTTTTAATTTTAAAAATTTTATGCTTTCGACACTTATGGAGTTTGGGTTGCGATATCGGGTCTCGTAGGAATTACGGGCCACTTACACATAAGATGGGCTTGTGGGCCCCGTGCCCAAGCCCAAAACCTACAAGCCTAAAACTGCACATAATATATTTTATCTTATAAGATCTCTAAAGATCTCTAAAAATCTCTACAAAATCCTTATAAGATCTCATCAAAATCTTTTCAAATCTGCAAAATCTTTACAAATCTTACCAAGATCTTCACAAGATCTCATCAAGATCTCTATAAAAGACCCATATCCTCTCCTTCTCATCTGCAAATAAACCCACAATACACACACATTCAAGGCATATCCACTCCAAACAAATCAAAAACAAAAATCTTTGCCTGCCTTCTCTACTCTCTCGATCCCTCTATGCAAATTTACAACTTTCAACTCTCATCCC
>JARYGA010033543.1:0-20089 GCA_030545235.1 Helianthus tuberosus
AAATAGAAAAGTTCGATTGTTTTAACCCTGTGTAGATTATGTTTGCGCCCCGTGATAGTGTGGGCTAAAACACGGTGCATATATTGATAACAAGGGTCTATGAAGCTTGTAGAATTATTGTTGATACACCATTCTTTTAATGAATGGTATTGCCAATAATTTACCATATTCACGGAGGAACCAGATGTTGATGCCTCCGTAAAAATGGGTTGTTTGACTTCTTCATTTGTATATATGCCCAGATGAACTGCGAATTCTGTTAATGACATAGTATGAAGTTGCCCACAAAGTTGAAAATGAATGGATTCATTGGTAAGATTTTCATTAGATTTGTAATAGAAAGTGGACGAGAACTCATACACTAGTTCATCATATGATGGTTCTAGGATGTCGAAGAAACGGCGCCAAGGTGTATTAGGTTGTAGTGATCTTGCCAGCAAACCACTGAAATCAAACATTCCTATCCGTTGCCAATCAATACTGCTAATAGCAAGAACTTCTTTATACTTGAGTTTTTGGTACCTCTCTTGATAGTGTAAAGTAGTAAACTGAAGGAAATGATGAATTTTTGCTGCATTTGAAGATTCAGCATATGCTGTTGGGAGATTTGCCATTTGGATATGGGGTTTTGTTGAACTAAGAAAGGTTTGGGTATGTGTTGAGTTATATCAGAAGTTTGTAGTTCTTGTGTAGATTAGCTCGTGTAGTGAGTTTCTTATATAGATAAGGAGATTCCGGATCACACCATGTGATCGGTTAGTGCTTCCATGCTACGTTCTGCAGCTAGTTTGAAAATTTGAATCTGACAGGTATGGTCTCGAGAAAATTTTGAAACTTTGAAAAGAAGGGAATCGTATCGTAATAAATTGATAGTAGTACAACGTAGATCGATAAAAACTTGGATTGTTCTGAAACGGAGAAAAGAAAAAAAATCCTTTTGAATTAGGGTAACATGCCTTGAGCCGATAGGCATACTGTACTCTCATCGGTAGTTCCCAGGTAAGCAAACGTGTGTTTCGTCATGGAGGCATTTTCTGAAGGAAAGATTATAGTGATTTCATAATGGGGTAATGTAGTTTCATAAAATCAATGAGGATCAAAGAAAACACGTAACAAGATGGATATCATTTATTCCACGAATAAATGACATCAATGACAAGTAGTTGGGTTCTTATAACTTGATGAAGTCATGCTTTAGCCTATAAGTGGATACTCATCCCAAGAATCCCCAGGTAAGCACAACTGGTCTCGCGTCTGATGAGATTTATACGAAGTGCTTGCCTAGACAGAAAACTCAGAATACAGGCATCCACCCTTCCAGATTGCACGAGTTCGTTATTAGAGCCCAAGACTTTGATGAGAATTTAAAAATCAGAAGAGGTTTTGAACATAATTACCTAAGGATAGGTGATGAGCATTTGTAAAATCTAAAGATAAGATTTGTGGTGACGAGGCATTGGTTACAAAAGATAAGAATAGAGATGAAGACAAGGCAAGGATAACGGAAGAGTTACTAAGTGTCCTAGGTAGTTATAGTCTAGGTCAAAAGTAATTTCTAATAACCTAAATCCCTATAACCATGGCTCTGTTGCTTGACAACCAATCCATCCCTACTACCACATCGAGGCTTCCTAACTTGACTGGCAATAGGTCTAATGTAAGCTCGTTTTCTCCCAGCTTTATCACGCATCCTCTGATGACTTCATTCGTTTCCACTAGCTCCCCATTAGCCAGTTCAATTGAGTACGGAATGTCTAACTTACTAGCAGTTAACCTAAGAATTTTCTTAAATTCTAGTGATACAACACTATAGTCGACACCAGTGTCTTAGCATAGTATAGTAAGTAGGTAATATGCGTATGTAATAACACAATAACTCATAACATCCCATGTCATAGCATAAAATAATCCAACAACGCATGTAAGTCACAATCAATGTAAGTAAGTAATCATCCTAGTCTTCCCAAGATTATCCCACCCAGTCTCTAAGACTAACTCCCTAGTTTCTCAAACTAGCTCCCTGGCCTCTAAGACCAAACCTCCCAGTCTCTAAGACTAAACATCCCCAATCTCTAAGATTGAATCCCTCAGTCTCTAAGACTGAACCTCCCCAGCCTCTAAGGCTGTACTCCCTCAGTCTCTAAGACTGAAATATATATATATATATATATATATATATATATATATATATAATTTTTTTTTTTTTGAAATGTGTATTTGTGCCTTTTGTTTGTAAAAATGTTTGTGCCATAGATCTGGACGTTTAGTGTATGCAATGTAAAAATGTTTGAAAACATTTCCGTGAGAGCCCTAGTGATCATAGTCTAGACTCGAGAATGAATCCTAGTTCGCTATGATCGAGGCTCTGATACCAAGCTGTCACACCCTGGCTTTTGCGGAAGCGTGGGTTTATTTGGTGTGACTTCTTAATACCATAGCAACAATCACAACAATGCTATATGATAAAAATACGAGATGTTCATCCATTAAAAATAGTGAGAAAATACCACAATATCATTGTTTAGAAACATCGACATTACAAACCACAAATTATTTAAAACATTTTCATAGGACACCAAAAGACTTTAAATAAGACGAGGTTTAGAGATATGTAACCCGTCCAGGAATAGGTTACACTTCTCAAACTTCACAACTTTGGATGACATCTATTTATCCAACGCAGCTAGACACATGCATACCCTGCCAGATCCTGCTAGTTCCCTGAAATACATGTAGTTTGAAAAATCAACAAAAGGTTGAGCGAGTTCATGTAAAAGTGAGTATGTATAAACCTTCAAAGTATGAATAAACGTCCCTGGTATGTAGCAATAAGGAAAAAAAGAAGCTTTGTTTTGCAAAAAAAAATTGTCAATATGATATAGATAAAGTTTCAACAAAAGTGGTTGTCGATATGTCTTTATAGCAAAAGAGTAATACTTGTAACAAAATGAGAAGTGTGACGGGTCTCGCTTACACTTCTAAGCAACAAAATGAGAAATGTGACGGGTTTCGCATACATTTCTGAGAAGTGTGACGGGTCTCGCATACACCTCTAAGTAACGAAATGAGAAATGTGACGGGTCTCGCCTACATTTCTGAGAAGTGTGACGGGTCTCGCATACACCTCTATGTAACATATATTTTACCCCAGCCTCTAAGGCTAAACCTCCCCAACCTCTAAGGTTGAACCTCCCAGCCTGCGTCGGGCTCAAAGTCACCCCATGGTCCGTACTGTGGACTCAGGAGCTGGGCTCGCTACACCCAAATAGATCTACCGCTCATGACCCTCGGTCCTACAACGAGGATTAATGGCCTTAAGTTTCACCTACCCACTCACATGATCTAAGTAGTAAACCCTCCTTAAGCTAACCATACCATGTATAAAATGTCTGTAATAGTTGTAACATACTTGGTACTCGTTCTCACCAAGAGTGTTTCTTGTTATTATATCATTTGTAAACATTGTAATATTTGTAACATGTATTCCACCCCCGAAGTATAAAACTGAAAACAGTTAAGAGAAAAGGGGGACATGAACTCACACCATGTATAAAAATGTCTGTAAGTGTCTGTAATAATTATAACATGTATTTCACCCCCGAAGTATAAAACTGAAAACTGTTAAGAGAAAAGGGGGACATGAACTCACCTTGATTCCAAGTAAATCCAAATAAGTATGCTAACGTGAGAGTTCTTGGGAATAATATTCCACGTCACTCTAATTGATTTAACATGCAATAATATAGAATATATATTAACGATAATGTTTAATCGAATGAGCGGAGATCCTAAATCTATAGGATTCGGTAGTGTTTTGTCTAAAAGAAATAATGTGATAATTATATAACTAATTATCAAAAATAATTAATTTAAATCAGAATAATTAAAATCATATTTTTAATTATTTGAACTTGGATAATACTGATTTAAAATAATTATTATGGCCTTGGAATCATTTTAATTAAATAAAATGAATTAAAATGATTATGATAACAATAAATAAGTTTATATAAGTTTAATTATCTAAATAATTAAACATAAAAAAAATTCAGATTCTAAATTTATATAAACTCAGAATAGTGCATCTTTTGTCATAAGAATAATTTTGGATCAAAATCATATAGTTATATAATTTAATTACATTAAATTAAACTATATAAATAAGTATAAATACTGATTTATTTATATAAATATCAAATTTACATAAAATATCAGTAATAATATTATTTTTGTAAAGTCAAACATGTAAAATAATTACTATAAAAATTTCAATAATTAATTCATTAAATTCGAATTATTATAATTTTGTAAAGATTAAACTATTTTTAATTTATAAAAAAAATAGTTTTATAAACATTTAGACTAACATAATATTTTTAATAATTGAATCAGTAATTAAAGTATACATGTTAAAAATTTCGGAGTTTAACTGATTAAAATCGATTTATTATGAATTTAAGAACAATAACTGTTTTTAAAATACATAAAATAAATAAATAGACTTCATCTTCTTCCCCAAATCTGGTCAACCGAAGTCAACAGGTGTGATTACTCGATCAAAACATGTTTATACTTAAATTAAACTTGCAGAAACATTAAACAGTTGTAGATATACCGATTGGTCGAGTAAAACAACTCCGGTATCGGTCTGAGGTGCGGGTTCGGCTAACTCCGGCGATGGTTTTCCGGCGAAAATGAATTCCGACTTGTTATTGAGTAATGTGAGAGGTGTAGGAGATTCGTGAAGGTCCAGGTAGCTTAAATAACAACTCAATACAACCGAAATCGACATATAATAGTGGTTGATCCACTTTTTATTTTTTTAAACAAAAGTTCCGATTGGAATCGGTTGGCACGACAAATTGTCGATTAATTTATTTAAAAGTGTTGTAAAGTGGTTGGAAATCATTTGTAAAGTTAATGGATCAATTAGACAATGTTTAGTGGGATTTGGTGGATTATTTGTTCAAAAACAGCGACATGTGGTTTCTGTATATGAAATTAGATTTGTTATTAACTAATATATATATACTATACAAATCAGAGATAAGTCGGATGTGGCATGCCCGGCCGAGTGGTTACGAGTTCGTTTGTTATACTTGAGGTCCCGAGTTCGATCCCTCACATACACCGGTTCAAAGGGTTTGACCCCTTTTTGACCGTCTTTTGAGATATTTACACTTAGGTCCCTGTGGTTTAATAAATTACAAAACAGTCCCTAAAGTTTCTGAAAATGTCACAAATGGTCCCTGTAATAGTCAGTTAGTTTGACTGACTAGGTTAGTGTTTAAAGAGGGATTTATTATATAGGAACTAACTTAGTTAACCTATTTTAGTTAAAAGAGTTAACTGAGTTAAGCTTTAAAGAAGAAATCCTTATATGAAAATTAACCAGGTTAGGATCTTTAGTTAAAATGAGTTTAAGAAAGCCAACTTTAGTCCCTAGAGTTTATGTTTGAAAGAATGACCAAATGAGCCTTGAATTTTTATTTCAAAACTATATATTTATTTCTTTATAAAATAAGTTTCCAAAAAAGAACCCAAAACTTATAGTTTGAAGTAATTGCACTTTAACCCTTGTATTTATATAGTTTCAAAAATAACAATTTAGTCCTTAAACTTTATACTTTCAAATAACGACGGTTTTAGTTCTCGATGTTTTCTAGCAAGTTTCAAAGAATGTCGAATAGGTCCCTCAACCTATTGTTTGTCTATGTGTTAGCATTGTCAGCATGTTTCTGAGTTATCCGTTTACTGTGCTAACTGTGTTTTGTGCATCAATTTTATCACTAAAGCTTGTGTGTAATAAATCGAGTGACTGTATAAAATATGATGCATGTGTATGTACGATATAAAAATCATAGAGCAGTTTAAATTTTCAGTTGTAATCAAGCACAGTCATTAAGTACGTAATTAAAATTAATTACAGTACCTGTAATTTTGAGGGTTGTCACATTTTAGACCTAGGGGACATCTGTGGATGATCCATGGCCATTGCTAGGCTTGTGTGTCAATGATCTATGAGATGAAACGCACTATAAAAGGCCTCTTGTTGCAACCATTTTGATCACTCATTCCTTCTGCATTTCTGGAGCTTCCTGGAGCTTAAGATCAGACCCTAAGCCTTCCTAATCGTGCATAGGACTTCTGTAAGTATGCTTATGTAACACCTCGAAAATTCACGTCCTATAATGTGATGACACGTGTCATATGTTTGAACGTGTGAAATAATGTTCTAGAAGGACTAAAGTTGACAATCACGAAAAGTATGTGAATATACGAGTTCTAAATGTCAACAGTGAATAAATATATTGTACATTAACCCTACAAGATGCTCATACCTTCAAACGAATAAATCATGGATCATACGGAGCTAAAAGTGAGAGATTACAAACTACAGGGGCTAAATGTGTCAACATGTTTAAGTTATACCTCTGAGTGACCTTTTGACAAACCCGAAGCTTTGTAACGGTAAATTATGCTCACTAGAATGCACGATTAAAATTTCGTAAAGTTTCGTCAACGTATGAGAAAGTTATGATCAAATTCGTGTGCGAGGGGTTAAAGCGTCAACGCTGAAAGTTAGGCCTTTTCGGGTAACAATAAAGTTAACCGGGGACTTAACAAAGTGGGTATATGTCTTGAAGCCCTTATACGTCAATTACGAGGGCTCAAAATGCAAGGAAATAAGGTCTAATCAAAGTTTGAAGAGCCAAGGACCAAAACTGCAATTAATGAAAATGTTGTTGGATGTTACCACATGCTCGCGTAGCGCGAGCTTAACAGCTCATGCAGTAGCGCTACACGACTGCCATGTTTGGACAGATTTTTGATTTCCTTTGATCTTTGTCTGCCACAGTCCTTGTAACCTCCTTTAATCGACTTTGCCTCTTCATGCTTGACCCCTAGGCACCCCCTAAGCACTAGGAACATGTGTTGATCAGTTGTGGTGGGTTGTAGACTCATGTGTCAAGGATTTGTGGTGGATTAAACATTATATAAAGGACCATGATGTGCACCATTGTTCTTCACACCTTCCTCTTGCAATCTGATCATTTCTGGAGCTCCAAGGCACTCTCAAGTGATCACTAATCAAGCTTAGGACTCTTGTAAGTTTGCTTGACCTTTCTTAATTAAATTTTAGCTTAGTTTTAGCTTAAAAGTCAAACCGTCGTAATTAACGGTTGACTTAACGATTAGTCATTGTTAGCTCAGTGATTAGTCGAAGTGAAAGTAGTTATAAGTAGGTAATTATGTGGGTAATAAACCCTCAAAAGGGTTCCCCCTGATTACCACTCTAACCAGGTCAAAAGTCGGGTCAAACTTGCTAAGAAAAAGTCAACAGGATACTTAAACTACAATTTATGCATAATTAGCATTGTAGATCATATACAACCTGTTTGATCATTGTTATAACTTGGTAATAAGTGTAAGAACATGTCTAAACATGTTCAACCCGACAATTTCCTGTTTAGACCCGGTTCGGAACCGAAAGTCACATAGTTTGACTTTCACTTTGACTTTCAGTTCTGACCCGATTAGGCATGTTTTAGAAATGCCTCAGAGCTTTAATTGGACTAGGTTACATGTTAGTATAACCCTCTGTGATTATACACCTTGGTTCATTAGTTATCCTATTAATATGCATGTTTCCGTTAATCGCTCATATGTTGACCATTATGCCCTTTTCGCCTTAAGATGTGATTTTTGAAAATGTAAAAGAGTAGAAACTTTAATTACTGATATATAAACTTGTATGCAAAGTTTGACATCAGTTTGAATTGTAGATTGAGAGTTATGCACATTATCGCAAATTTAAAGCTTTATGTTAATTAAACGGCATAATTAGCGTATAGCCTAGTTAAGCCTACTTTTTGAGATCAAACTTATTACCCACTGATGTAATATATTAATTTGGGATATTTAAAGATTTTTAATTAATTTTAGGCTGAGCATAACTAGTAGTCGTAAGCTTAATCCGGTAAATTGTCGGTTTTGCCCTTACGGGCCATAAAATGAGTTTTACATATCTAATCAACTCCAAACCTTTTGCTACTGATCACATATGATAAATAAATTATTTTAAGCCTCCTAGAAGTATAAAAATATCAGCTTTATGTATCGAACCCGTAAACGGCTTTTAATCGCCTTATTAAGCGTTTTTAACGCATAGTATGTATTAAAACTATATTGAACATATACGGGTTGATACCTACTGATATTTTAGGAAAATTAGAATGTTTTAACAGTAAGCAAAGGTTGATTAACTCAGACTTCAGTTTTGAGCTTTTCGGCTTATGTGAAATTACCAAAATGCCCCTACGGTGCATAGTTGGTTATAAATGATAGATTTCACACATATACTTTAACCTACTGATATAACTTGGCAAATTGAGTATAATTGCTGATTACATCAGGCCTGTAACTCAGGTTAACACTTAAACTCTTTTACAACCTTTAAAATGACCAAACTACCCCTACGGGGCATAGTTTGTGTTTAAATTCATTTCGGGCATAATAAATGATATCTTACTGATGTCACAACATATATGGAGCATATTAACTTAGAAAACCTGTAAATGGCTCTCATTATTACCCGTTACGCTGATTATGCGTTCGGTTCGGTTTATGTAACTAGTTTACATAAACTAGCCTAAACGGGTCAAACCTTATTGGTTTTATCTCAAAATCCAGAATGTGTATGAAATACCCATATTAAACAAGTCTCTGAACTTGTCGGGTCTAAATCACATTCTATCCGGTCTTCGCTTAATCGTGCGTATGAACCGTGTCTTTAAAACTAACCGGTCTAAGCTTAAGCTTAACTGAAGACCCGTTAGGATTCTAATAGGTTATTAAAAACCTTCGTTCCAGATTAGGAGCCCAGTAAAAGCTATCTGTACTTGCTGATTTGATATACGGCTGGGATTGAATTTATATTTAGCTCAGGTAAATACTTTTAACTTATTTTCCCTATACGGGCTTGGGTTACGGTATATAGAATACCGCTTGATCGGGCATCAAATCCTCCACCATTGAGTGGGTAATTGAATAATTTGATCGGCTTGTTTAAACAGTCTTGTTACTTAAAGCCTTTGGGGGGTTAATGACCATGTCCCGGATATCCCTGGCATCATTTTACGAAATGGCCACGACTTAAGCGCGGGGTGTAGGCGTACACCCGTCAGTGCACAAAAGAATAATGTGGTGTGTCTATTGATCTTTAACCCGGACTTGATCCGGGCTACTGAACGCACAAGGAACATGTAATTCGTTCACAAGATTATATATTTAAATAATTATCCCAAGTTATAAAAGGTTAATTTTGCCTCTGTGCATTTTAATCAAATTATAAAAGATATTTTGTGCCACGTGCATCCAAATCAATTTTCTTAAACCATTTTCAAAATGAGTCAGTTAATTGTATTTACCAGTGTAAACTGACGTATTTTCCAAAAAGGCTAAATGCAGGTACTATTCGAAATTGGCTGGATAGTTCTCCTTAGCATCAATAGAAGTCTCGCAAGCTTAAGATGCCTAAAAGTCTGTTGAACTATTGTCTCTATTTTATTTTCGATCCGTCTATGGATAAACTCCCGAATATTGTGACATTTGATATTACAATATTAAATTCGGTTGAATTGTTTCTTACAATTTGTTTCCGCTGTGCATATTAAATATTGTGTTATTTGACTATTATGTTGCCAACCACATCACGATACTCCCCACCGGGCCCACCGGTGACACGTGGAAAGTCGGGGTGTGACAGGTTGGTATCAGAGCCAACATTGAGTGAATTGAACACTAGTCTTTCGTGTTTAATCTCAATGACACAGTAGCACATTCCCTGACCTTCTGAGTCTAGACTTAACATAGGATTATTCTAAATCCTAATCTGGAAATTTTGCTTCCAAATTTTTAATTGGATACGTCGCCAAGCCAAACGAAGAAGCTGTAATAAAAATTCTCCACGTCTGGAGCCTTGAAATACTGAGCTTCGTACCGCGACCAGGATGAGACGTGCAACCAAGGAGAAAGCATTCAGGAATTGAATGAAGAAGAAACTCCTTGCTGAAAAATTGTTTCCTCAATAGTCCTTATAAGGACATATTTATCTTTTCAGTCCCTTCGAGGACAACACTATTCCTTTCAAGTCCCGCTTAGGGCAACTTTATACTTTTATTTTTATATAGTGGAATGATTATGTTTAAACTTTCATTCTAAACAAGAAATATTAAATAAACGGAAAATAACATTTCCTTTTGCAAGATCTACCATTATAATAAAATGGCAAAATCTAAAAAGGACAAGACCTAGCTACGGGTCATATTAAGACCGGCCAAGATGGCAGTTCCTCAATTTAGATTCAGATCCATATTAACATTTCAACTTAAAAATTGTTCTGCGTTAAATATTAACTAAGAATCTTAAGAGTGAAACCTAGCCTTCGGGTCAATTAAAAGACCGGGCCAAGATGGTAAGACCTGTTAAAAAGATTCAAATTATTAATTAAGAATCTTAAGAGTGAAACCTAGCCTTCGGGTCAATTATAAGACCGGGCCAAGATGGTAAGACCTGTTAAAAAGATTCAAATTATTAACTAAGAATCTTAAGAGTGAAACCTAGCCTTCGGGTCAATTAAAAGACCGGGCCAAGATGGTAAGACCTGTTAAGAAGATTCAAATTATTAATTAAGAATCTTAAGAGTGAAACCTAGCCTTCGGGTCAATTATAAGACCGGGCCAAGATGGTAAGACCTGTTTAAAAGATTCAAATCCCTGTTAACATCTGAAAACATGTTAACACTCTTGGCAGGTGTGATTTATTTAAAAATCACACACGTTATTATTATATAAGGATCATTTTTAAAAGATTCCTAACCCAGTTTAATGATCTCTGAATCCTGGGTTTACATCATCAATTAAGATGATCATATTTTAACCATACGTGGTAATATAGTGCCTACGGGCCTTGCTCATTTCTACATGAGCCAAAATACAGTGGTAGCTATGACTCCATGTCAGAAAAAGGTAATGAACTAGGTTCAAACCTCAAATGCTTTGATTCTTTGAAATCATAGCATATAAATTTATATATGTCCTTGTGACTAAGCCTGTTGTGCTATAATATATTTAAAGGCCTTAATTCTCTGAAATCATGGTTTATGATTTAAAAAAAAAATTTGTCCTTGTGACTAAGCCTGTTGTGCCAATATATTTAAAGGCCTTGATTCTCTGAAATCATGGCTTATGGTTTAAAAATTGTCCTTGTGACTAGGCCTTTTGTGCTATTAAATAAAACTGTTATTGTTGCTTTGATTCTCTGAAATCATAAGCTTATAATTTATAAATATCCTTGTGACCAGGCCATTGGGTGCCACAAATAAAACTATTAATGTTTTATAAGTAGGATAAATTATAATAGAAATCCTAAATAAATATGATTAATAAATTAACCAAATATGGTCTCTGCTTACCATGGTTAATGAATTTCCCTAAGGGGCAATTCCGTAATATACATCCCTTAGAAGGGAAGTGCCTACGGGCTATAGTTAATGTCCTCTGAGACTAAAGACAGTGGTAGCCTACAACTCCCTGTCAAGAAAAGGTAATGAACTTTGATTCAAACCTTAATGCCTCGATTCTCTGAAATCATGGCTTATAAATTAAACTTGTCTACGCGACTAGGCCATTTATGCTATTATTAAAACCTTAATGCCTCGATTCTCCGAAATCATGGCTTATAAATTAAACTTGTCTACGCGACTAGGCCATGTGTGCTATTATTAACTTATAAATTAGGATTTATGATAAAAATCCTGAATAAAATAAAATGCATTTTAAAAAGAATCTTAAAGGTGAAACCTAGCCTACGCGGCCAAGATGGTGAAACCTACTCAAGGGATTCAGATCCTTGTTAACACCTAAGAACGTGTTAGCACTCTTGAAAAATGTGATTCGAGAAAATCATAACAGTCATCCTTATATTGGATTCTTCCAATTCCCTTATCTAGCCTAGGGATTTAGGAATCATGGCTTATATCATCCTATAAGATGATCATATTATAAACATCCGTTAGTGATGAAGTGCCTACGGGCTAAACTTGTTGTCCGATAAGACAACGACAGTGGTGGTCTTTGACCTCCTGTCTAAAATGTTGGACTATGTCCAAACATAATAGTCTATTTGATCAATGTGATCATGACTAATATCATCTAATACGATGATCATATTATTTAACATCCTTTAGTGATGTTTTGCCTACGGGCTATAATATATTGTCCATTTGAGACATTGACATTGTTATCTTTATGATTCCTTGTGTGAGGTGGTGAGCTATGCTTAAGCCTAATAGTCTATATGATCAATGCGATCATGACAAAAATCATCAATACGATGATTAAGAATTTTAACATCCTTAATGATGTTTTGCCTAAGGGCTATATTATATTGTTCAATTGAGACAAGGTAATTGTAATCTTTTGTGATTCTTTGCCCAAGGGGGTGAGCTATACTAAAATCCCATAGTCTATACTATCATTGCGATCCTGACTAGTATCATCAGTATGATGATCATAAGATTAACATCCCTCGTGATGAAATGCCTACGGGCTATACTTTATTCTAGTGTCGGTAAGACAAAGATAGTAGTGATCTTTATGATCCCCTGTTCAAAATAGTGTGATTATACCCAAACCTAATAGTCAATATGATCGATGTGATCATGACTAATATCATTAGATACGATGGTTATATATAAACATCCATTAGTGATGTTGATTGGCTTACCTTTCTGCCAAATGAATCGTCTTTCAAGACGATGACAGTTGTAGTCTATGACTCCCTGTCCAAAGGTGAAGAACCACGTTCAAACCTTGAAGCCCTAATCTAATAAGATTGCGGCTAATAAATTAAGGTCCTTGGTGATAGACCATCGAGTTATGTTTTAAAGTCATTCATGACAAGCCTATGTGCTATAATTTGTCATTCGTGACAAGCTAACATATTAAATGTTAACATTCTTGGTGACAGGCCTTTTGTGCCAGATTTGATAAATGTCCTTATGACAAGGCCGTTTGTGCCATATCTAAATGACCTTACGACAAGGCCTTCGTGCCGTATAATCATTTATGTCCTTCATGACTGGGCTTTATGCCATATCTTTCTACGTCCATCGAGACAGGCTTCTATGCCATATATGTATATATATAATAAAAAGTCTTGTAAGGCTAGCCTTTGAGCTATTTATAATCGTCCTTGTGACAAAGACAGTTGTGACATTATGGTCCCCTGTCAAGCAGGTATTGGACTCGCTCCAAACCTTAAATGCCATTGATAGTCCTTTTGTGACCTAAGCTAAATGTAATAGATATACATTCAAATAGCATTCATTAAGAATGTTCAGAACAGAATAACCCATACGGTTTATGAATGCCGTGGCTAATCTAAGTCAGGTCATCAGGATGATGACTAATAATTGTTAAATCTTGGTGATTGGTACCAAGTTTCGAGTATGGAAAACTCAGATGAGGTAGACGACAGTCGCAATACTATTAATGCGACGGAAATTAATAAAACTACAAACGTAAACTTCAATATTAATGGAGTAAATTTCCAAGCGGTGGTTAACGCAGCAGTTTGAAAGGCCAAGGGGAAAAGGTCATGAAACAACCCAAAAAGCCGAATGCTTCTCGCTCTAAATTTCATCCAAAACCACGTTCAAATGCTCGTGAGAAGAGCTTTGTTCACACTTCGGATATGAAGGATGAACCAAAGGAGGAGGATAACTCCCAGAAATCTAAGAAAGAGAGCAAGTACAGGCTTAATAAAAAGCAACGAAAGTTCAATAAGAAGCCTGTATGTAAGAATTGCTATCAAAGACACTAGGGACAGTGTCGAATAGAACCAGGACCAAAGCAGTGTGACATCTGCTAAGGAACAGGTCATCATTTCCCAGGAATGTAGGGACATAAAGAATGCAGTTTATCACGACTGTGGTGAGTAAGGCCGCATCAGAACTAGATACCATAAAGCTGCCAAAGAAAGTGCAGCTAAGCCTGGAAAGACTAAAGGAAGAAATGCCTGAACTCACCTGATGAACGCCAAGAGGCAGTTCACGATGTCATCAAGTACGTTCATTATCATTTACCAATGATAATTTTCTGCTAAGTGTCCTGATTTAATACAGGCAATAATAAATCTTCATAAACCATAAGCTTAGCAACTTTTATATTATCCACAAGGTATAACTTACCAAGGAAACCATAGTAACCGATTCTTCTCGTATCGGCAAGAAATCCTTCCGAAAAAATCTAAGGGTACTCTCTCTTCGCATAGAGTACGACAACATATGTTATTTTAATTATTTTTCTCATTGTTTTTCTATCGCTTGTGAATGCCAAACTATGTTTGATCAAAGTGCCATATGAGGATTGGCGTATCCTAGGGTGTCCCATAGATTACTTCCATGCCTGATCAGTATGGAGGTTTAATACATGGAACCCATAAGATATCCCAATGATCATATTGTACTAAAGTCGACTAGTAGTATTCAAGGAAGATATCCAGAGTGGAATTGTCCAAGTAAATGTTCCCGATTAAGGAATTCGTGGACTTATAACATAAATGTGTCACTTATTTGACACGAGCAATGATGGATGAACTGGAGCCTGAGATATGGAAAATCTCTGTAGCCTCCTTGCATCTTGATTATCTTCTCATAAGTTTTCCCTGCTTACCTCCTGGAAGGCAGGTAGAATTAAGATTAGTATCCCGCTGTGGGCTGGAGTATTGTGAAAACTCCATTTTGATTATGGAATAATCGAAACCTTGATTAAGTAGGTTTTAAGACATAGGCTCATATAGTCTGACTCAATATTCTGAGGGTTTTATGTTATTAAATAAGAAAGACGGTTCATATTGCTTATGCATACATACCGCAACCCTAATTTGGCAACGATTAAGAATTGCCATCAGCTACCCAGGATCTAAGGGCAAACTATTGGTGGATAGGCTTGAAGAAGTCTGTGGCCACCTATGTAGCTAAATGCTTGACATATGCGTAAGTCAAAGCCGAGCATCAGAAACCATCAGGTTTGCTACAACAACCTGAACTTCCTACGTGGAAGTGGGAAATGGTAACCATGGATTTTATTACCAAGTTACCTAAGACCAGGAAAGGAAATGATACAATATGGGTTATAGTTGTTAGACTGACTAAGTGAGCACATTTCTTACCCATCAAGGAGACTTATAGCTCCGACATGTTAGCCCAGTTATACGTTGATAAGATTGTAGCCTTACATGGCATACCTGTGTCTATTATCTCTGACCGAGATACTAGGTACACGTCAAATTTTTGGAAGAGTTCCAACAATCTTTGGACACGCGTTTTAATTTTAGTACGGCTTACCACCCTCAGACTGACGGACAGAGTGAGAGTACCATCCAAACGTTGGAAGACATGCTACGTGCATGTGTGATTGATTTGGGTGGTAGTTGGGATAACCACCTACCATTAATTGAGTTCTCCTACAACAATAGCTACCACACCAGCATAAAGGCTGCGCCTTTTGAGGCATTTTACGGTAGAAAGTGTAGAACGCCAGTTTGTTGGGCGGAAGTTGGAGATGTCCAATTATCAGGACCAGAGATAGTGTTCGAAACGACGGACAAGATTGTCCAGATTCGTGACCGTCTCAAAGCTGCCCGGGATAGGCAGAAGAGTTACGCTGATCTAAAGTGTAAGGATTTTCACTTCGAAGTAGGTGACAAACTCCTACTTAAAGTGTCACCCTGGAAAGGAGTGATGCGGTTTGGTAAGAAAGGCAAGCTAAGCCCGAGATACATAGGACCTTTCGAGGTTATCGAACGGGTCGGGTCAGTTGCCTATAAGTTAAACTTACCAGAAGAGCTCAGTGGAATTCACAATGTGTTCCACATCTGCAATCTGAAGAAGTGTTTCGCTGACGAATCACTGGTTATACCACATTCAGATGTGCATATAGATGAGAGCTTAAAATTTGTGGAAAAACCTTTGTCGATTGAAGATCGACAGGTAAGGAAGCTTCGAAGGAAGCATGTACCTATTGTAAAGGTCAAATGGGATGCCCGTAGAGGACCCGAATTCACGTGGGAGGTTGAATCCACGATGAAAGAAAAGTACCCTTATTTATTTCAGTAAATCTCCGGGTCGATATCTCTTTTAAGGGGGTGAGGATGTAACACCTCGAAAATTCACGTCCTATAATGTGATGACACGTGTCATATGTTTGAACGTGTGAAATAATGTTCTAGAAGGACTAAAGTTGACAATCATGAAAAGTATGTGAATATACGAGTTCTAAATGTCAACAGTGAATAAATATATTGTACATTAACCCTACAAGATGCTCATACCTTCAAACGAATAAATCATGGATCATACGGAGCTAAAAGTGAGAGATTACAAACTACAGGGGCTAAATGTGTCAACATGTTTAAGTTATACCTATGAGTGACCTTTTGACAAACCCGAAGCTTTGTAACGGTAAATTATGCTCACTAGAATGCACGATTAAAATTTCGTAAAGTTTCGTCAACGTATGAGAAAGTTATGATCAAATTCGTGTGCGAGGGGTTAAAGCGTCAACGCTGAAAGTTAGGCCTTTTCGGGTAACAATAAAGTTAACCGGGGACTTAACAAAGTGGGTATATGTCTTGAAGCCCTTATACGTCAATTACGAGGGCTCAAAATGCAAGGAAATAAGGTTTAATCAAAGTTTGAAGAGCCAAGGACCAAAACTGCAATTAATGAAAATGTTGTTGGATGTTACCACATGCTCGCGTAGCGCGAGCTTAACAGCTCATGCAGTCGCGCTACGCGACTGCCATGTCTGGACAGATTTTTGATTTCCTTTGATCTTTGTCTGCCACAGCCCTTGTAACCTCCTTTAATCGACTTTGCCTCTTCATGCTTGACCCCTAGGCACCCCCTAAGCACTAGGAACATGTGTTGATCAGTTGTGGTGGGTTGTAGACTCATGTGTCAAGGATTTGTGGTGGATTAAACACTATATAAAGGACCATGATGTGCACCATTGTTCTTCACACCTTCCTCTTGCAATCTGATCATTTCTGGAGCTCCAAGGCACTCTCAAGTGATCACTAATCAAGCTTAGGACTCTTGTAAGTTTGCTTGACCTTTCTTAATTAAATTTTAGCTTAGTTTTAGCTTAAAAGTCAAACCGTCGTAATTAACGGTTGACTTAACGATTAGTCATTGTTAGCTCAGTGATTAGTCAAAGTGAAAGTAGTTATAAGTAGGTAATTATGTGGGTAATAAACCCTCAAAAGGGTTCCCCCTGATTACCACTCTAACCAGGTCAAAAGTCGGGTCAAACTTGCTAAGAAAAAGTCAACAGGATACTTAAACTACAATTTATGCATAATTGATGTGTGTAAAATGCAACATATAAATTACATCAAATGAGGCATAAAACTAACCCTTTTTAAGTACTAATGTTGGAAAAAGAGTGTTTTTGTCTTCCTTTTGTGTTTTCAGGATTAAATGAGCTCAAATTCACAAAAGAAGCAAAAAGACAGCTAAATCTAACATAAATACAAGAAAAGGAACATAAGTGGACTGCCCGACCCCTCAACGGCATCTTCCCAAGCAAAATAGAGAAGACAGAAGACTGAACACGCCCCGTGCTCAGCCAGCACGGGGCCGTGCCCAAGAAGCAGCAGAAAAGACAAACCTGTAGAAGCTTCTATTGCCCACCACGGGCCGTGTCCAGTGAACACGGGGGCGTGGCGAAAGTACAGCAGGCGCATTAATTGTAATTACGAATTACAATTAATGAAGAGAGAGAGTGTCAGACAGGCACGGGGGCGTGTCCAGCGGACACGGGGCCGTGCCCAGCCTTCTGTTCAGCCTATAAATAGGAGTGCTTGGTTTCATTTCAACTCATCCCTTGGCACAACACCTCTCTCACACTTCATCCACCACCCACCACCATCATAACACCATCATCCACCACCATCATCCATTGTCCATCGTAGAGTGTGTGAGTCGTCTCGGGATCCGAGATTGATCGTAAGAGTTCTTGACAATCAAGGCCATGTTTGCCTAAGTCTCTTACATCACTTGGTGAAGACAAAGTGTCTAGTTTAATACTTTTTATTTCTAATCTTTTGCACTTTTTATTTGGTTTTGTATTAATGACTTTAATAACTAGTTACTTATGTTGAAGGTGATCTTTCCTTATCGTTTGTCCGTGGTGTCTTGGCATTATTTTACTGTCTATATAAAATAAAAGATTTTCACCATTCATATCTCCACGGTCTATATGGAGGTATGTTGGCTACCTGGTCGGGGGTTAAGGGAACGGTTTGGTAAAGGTCTTGCCATTGTTCAGCGTTTAGAGGTCCTGCAATGGACCTGGGTCAAATTTAGTAGGACCTCCTTCAATGCTTCACGGTATTGGATGGCGGGGGTCCAAACTCTTTGATCCCCTCATAAGTTAACTACTATTAATACTATAACCCGGCTATTTAGGACTGTATCCCTGCTGACTCAGACTACTTAGTCGAGGGTAACGTCACCGCCAAAAGCGGGGCCTACCATAATTTGCATTAATAACTTAATTAATTATCTTCCAATAATCCACCCTTTTAGGATTGTATCCTTGCTGACTCAAACTACTGGGGTGAGGGTAACATCACCTTCAAAAGAGGGGCCTACTACAATAACTAAGATAATCACTTAATTATGTGCAAAAGTGCGGAAATAATCAAAGGTTATACTAGATACGAGTCGGAACCAAGTGATTCATCTTGTCTATCTGTTTTTCTTTTATTTTTATTTTCAGCATTTTAGATAGTTTTTATTTTTCTTAGTTTAAAAACATTTTCCTAAACTTTTTATTTTGATTAGACGTTGAGGATAAACCGGTACTAAAAGCTCTTGTGTCCTTGGACGACCTCGGTATCTTACCAACACTATACTACGCTCACGATGGGTGCACTTGCCCATATGTGTGTCTAGTGTTAGTAAATATCGTGTTTTATAAATTTAAAACTTGGCTAAATAAGTGTTAAATGGGCTTAAAATATACACCTAATAAAGATAACACTCGACTACGCATCAAGTTTTTGGCGCCGCTGCCGGGGACACAAGGATTTTAAGAAAGCTTAAAATCGACGGCCTAATCAGTTTTTCAAAACCTTTTTAAAAGCGCACACATTTTTCTGCATTTTAGTTTAAATTTGCATTTACAGTAGCCTGTACACGGGGCCGTGCTCGCTGAACACGGGGCCGTGCTGCAGAAAATTTTTAAATACCCAGTAACAGTAGCTTGAACACGGGCCGTGCTCACTGAACACGCCCCGTGCTCAACGAAATTAGTAAATTTAATTAAAACGCCCAGATACAGATCCTGAACACGGGGCCGTGTTCACCAGACACGGGGCCGTGTCCAGCCTCTGTTTCCGTTTTTATTTTTGTTTTCTGATGTCGAGACTTGGTTGTGGTCTGCTGAGTGATTCTTATGGATCAATACTCAGGAGGTTACAACTACACCTATGAGGAGGATGATTATAGGGGTAATTATTGCACTAATTGTCGTAACACACGCTCGGTTCAAAATAGTCACTCATATCAACCATCCAATTCATACACCTACTATGAGGAGCCCAGGTACGAGCCATCAACTTCATACACATCCTATGAAGACCAAAGGTATGAACCTCCTCCCTCATACTCATATTTTGATGAACCAAGGTATGAGCCTTCATACTCATACTTTGAGGAACCAAGATATGAGCCACCACCTTCGTATGCTTATTATGAGGAACCATGGCGTGAACAACCCACCTCATATGAGTATTATGAAGAACAAAACTACGAACCTTATCCATCATATGCTTACAATGAAGAACAATGGTGCGAACCATCTACTTCATATGGGTATTATGAGGAACAAAGGGTCGAACAACCGGATTCAAGCTTAGAAAATACCGATTCTTTTTCTATAACCGAAGTGACCGATAGGATATTAGAACACATTAGAGTTATCGATCGATGTATAAAAGAAGCTCGCGCAAGGGA
>JARYGA010033544.1:22500-25000 GCA_030545235.1 Helianthus tuberosus
TGACAAGCTCAGAGCCCCGCTTGCGGTCTGCTCATATAATGTAATATATGTGTGGGCGCTCGGGGGGGCAAAAGCAAAAGTGCACTAATTTTTAACGTTATTTTACTAATTTCGTGAAAATAACGTTAAAAGAGGGGATCGTTAATCAGGCATCATGTGGTGGCGTTGATAGCCGAAGACAAGGGGGTACATGCACCAATTGGCGTTTGTCTCAATTGCTGAGTGTTATGTGCCTTATGTCCAAGGCTTGATGCAAAACCACAATCGAGCCGGGGGTCTCATTGGAAGCAGCCTCTCTATTCCTACGGGGTAGAGGTAAGGCTGTCTACATCCCACCCTCCTCAGACCCTACCTTAGCTTTGCTATAGGTGGGATATACTGAGTACGATGATGATGATGATGATGATGGCTGACAAGCTCAACAGACTTTTCCCATAGGCACGCTTGCCTCAATGCCTATGGGGGTGCCAAACTACCGAAGTGGGGCTCAGCATGCGTTTGACACCTCTTTCCTCTCCCTTGGGCACTCTTGGGGTAAAGACAACCGTCTCATCTCGCTCACAATGCATGTGCTTGCCTTGGCCTTGGCTTGGCCTTGGCATGCCTTCCTAGCACATGCTTCTCCTTGGCATGCCATCCCAGCACACACCAAGGCATGCCATCCCAGCACATGCCTTGGCATGCCATCCCAGCACATGCCTCTCTACCCCAAGAGTACTACCACCCCCCTATATATACATTCTGCACAAAAAGTAAAGTGACAGGAACAGACATTAATTTTTTGAGAAATCATAATTTTTGAAGGCAAGCACGTGGTCAGCCACGCTTTCAGGTCGTCGTGCGGGAACAAGGGCAGCGTGCTGGGCAGCGTGCTAGGCAACATGCCATGATGTGGGGCGCTTCCAAGGCAGCATGGCTTGTTTACTAGGCAACATGGTGCAATGTGTGGGGCATCGATCGATTAACTAGCAAACGTCGTTGTTGCTTGTAGGCATCGTGTGGGGCATTTACAAGGCACCGGGCTTGATTTATAGGCAACGGGGCTTGGGGAGACCGACGCCTTGCTTGTATAGGCTTTAAACCTCGCGTCTCGTGTGCTTCTATCTTGCCCTTGCTTGGGCACAGGGGTTGCTCAAGCCCCTGGTCTCCCCTATATATACATTTTGCACAAAAATTAAAGTGACAGGAACAGACATTAATTTTTTGAGGAATCATAATTTTCGAGGTTTACTGGTCGTCGAGGCAACGTGGGCAGGCAACGTGGGGGGGAGGGGCGCTTGGTGGGGGGAGGGAGGGGAGAGGGGCGCTTGTTCTCGGTCATCGTTGGGGCATTTGTGCTGTTATGCGCGCGCCACCAGCCTCCTTTGGCTTGGGCGCTCAGCTACCTTGCCCGGCATGGGCTGCTCAACACCCACCCCTCCCCTATATATACATTTTGCACAAAAAGCTAAGTGACAGGAACAGACATTAAATTTTTGAGGAATCATAATTTTTCAAAACCCCATCAAACGACGTCGGATTGGCATGAAATTTTGCGTGAGACCTCGGTAACGTGTTTTAAGGGGTTTGGATGAAAAAAATTCAGTTTTCGGGTCCCGAGGGCCCGTTGGCCCGGCTCGGTCGGCCCGTGACGCTTGTTGGCGTGGATTGTCCGTAACCCCATGAAAGAACGTCGGATCGTCGCGAAACTTTACGTGGCTGTTGTAGGGCCCAAGTAGGGTCGTTTCGGGTCACGGGCCGATTTGATCGGGTCAAAACGTTGACTGGGCTCGGGTCGGGACCGAGCGCCCGTGTGGTTCAACCATAGCCGTATCAAACGAGGTCGGAACGACACCAAACTTCATGTGAGCCATCGGGACAAGTTGACGGTGGTCTTGGGAAAGAATAATCTGGATTCGGGCCTGCGGGCCCGGTACGTCCGTTTTCTCGGGATTCTTCGTAACAGCACCAAACGACGTCGGACAGCCACGAAAGCTGACACGGTTGTTCACGGGCATTCTTATGGTGGTGTCGGGTCACGGCTTCACGTCTCGGGTCAACGTGTTGACCGGGCCATGTTCGGGCCCGATTTGTCGTTGGGCCTTGGGTCGGGCCCGTTGTGCTCGGATCGACACCAAACTTTGTACAGGTTGTTCACGGGCCATTCTTACGTGGTTTGTGAACAGGAGTTCACGTTCTCGGGTCAGGTCTTCATTTGGGCCTTGTTCGGGCCCGATGTGTCGTTGGGCCTTGGAGCGGGCCCGTTGAACGTCGGATCGCCACGAAAGTTGACACCGTTGCTCGCGGACATTCTTATGGTGGTGTCGGGCCACGGCTTCACGTTTCGGGTCAACGTGTTGAACGGGCCTTGTTCGGGCCCGATGCCGTTGGGCCTTGGGTCGGGCCCGTTATGCTCGGATCGACACCAAACTTTGTGAAGTTGTTCACGGGACATTCTTACGTGGTTTGCGATCACGACTTCACGTTCTCGGGTCTGTTTCGATGTATCATTGGGCCTTGG
>JARYGA010033545.1:0-29446 GCA_030545235.1 Helianthus tuberosus
CCACTTAGCCAACCTTCCTGACATTTCAGGTTTCCTGAGAACATTCTTAATTGGTTAATTAGTCTTAACAATAATGGCATGAGTCTCAAAATAATGTCTCAATTTAGTAGATGCCATAATTAATGCAAGGATAAGTTTTTCTAAGTGTGAATACCTGGATTCAGCATCAAGTAAACTCTTACTTACATAATAAACAGGATGTTGTGTACCTTGGTGATCCTTAACAAGGACCGCACTTACTGCTTTTGAGGATACTGCTAGGTATAAGGATAATACATCTCCATTTTCTGGTTTCATCAAGGCTGGGGCTGAGGATAGGTAATCCTTAAGAGCTTTAAGGGCACTTTCATGCGTCTCAGTCCATTCAAATTTCTTGTTCTTCCTCAGGATGTCATAGAATTCCTTGCACTTTTCTGAGGATTTGGATATAAATCTGTTCAAGGCTGCGATCCTGCCTGTCAATCTTTGTACATCCTTAGAATTGGCAGGAGATTTGATATTCACAATAGCCTTGATTTGCTCTGGACTTGCTTCAATGCCCCTCTTTATCACCATATAGCCTAAGAATTTACCTGCCTTAACACCAAAATGACACTTGGATGGATTTAGTTTCATATTAAATTTATCAAGGATATTGAATGATTCCTCCAAGTCTTTAAGGTGATCCTCAGCTTTCTTGGACTTAACTACCATGTCATCAATATAGACTTCCATAGTGTGTCCAATTTGTTCCTTGAACATCATATTGACAAGCCTTTGGTAAGTAGCACCTGCATTCCTTAGTCCAAATGGTATAGCAATATAACAATATATACCAGTTGGAGTCATAAAGGCTGTATCCTCTTGATCAGATGGTTCCATCTGAATTTGTTGAAATCCAGATGAAGCATCCATAAAAGTCAACAACTCATGACCAGCGGTAGCATCCACCATGGAGTCAATGTGGGGTAATGGGAAAGGATCCTTGGGACATGCCTTGTTTAAATCAGTAAAATCGACACATACCCTCCACTTTCCATTTTTCTTTTGAACAACAACCACATTGGCTAACCATCTTGGATACTTAACCTCTCTTATCATACCTGCCCGAAGTAGTTTATCTACTTCTTCCTGGATAATAGCATTCCTTTCAGGTGCGCACTTCCTCCTCTTTTGATGAATTGGCTTGAATGACCTGTCAATGCCAAGTTTATGAGTAATTATATCTTTAGATGTACCTATCATATCCTCATGTTTCCAGGAAAAGGTAGTTTTCCTTCTTTTAAGGAAGGATACTAGCTCCTGTTCAATTTCGCTAAGGATCCCTGACCCTATGAAGATCCTAGATTCAGGGTCATCAGGATCCACGAGGATTTCTTTTACATCCTACTCTCTTGCCTCCAAGACATCTCTTGAAGGATACTTTAATTGCTAATGCTCCCTTGGTCTTGAGGCTGGCTTCATTGATGAGGTATAGCAATTCTTAGCTTCTTGTTGATCACTCTCAATTTTCACCACTCCCCAAGGACTTGGAAGCTTTACACATTGATGATAGGTGGATGGAACTGCCTTCATATCATGTATCCATGGCCTGCCAAGGATAACATTGCAACATGATAAGCAATCTATAACACAAAATTTTTGATAAGAATGCAATCCTTCAATATAGATTGGGAGTTTGATGTCCCCCAATGTATTCTTAGTTTCTCCACTAAATCCCATAAGTACTGAGGATCTTGGGATGATATCAGACTCCGGGATATTCATCTTCTTGAGGACATCAAGCTGAATGATGTTCACAGAGCTTCCTCCATCTATAAGGATCCTGTGAACAAATTGGTTAGAAATAAACAATGTAATTACAAGACCATCATGATGAGGATCCTGGACATCAACACGATCATCCGCATCAAAGGTTATGACTTTATCCTGGGTGACAACGGAGGTCCGGACGGGTCTGTCTCCATTATCCATCTTGGTTTCCTTAGCATGTCTTTTTGCTGCTGAAAAGGAGGTACCACAAATATCTGATCCACCGGATATGAAGTTTATAACTTGTGCATCTGCTGGAGGGGCAGGAGCTCTTTCCGGGATCCTTTCAGGATCCTGGATCCTTGACTTCTTTCGTCCCAAAAGTTCTTTCAAATGCCCCTTGCTCAGCAAGTAACCAATTTCCTTTCTTAGTGCAATACACTCTTCAGTGAGATGCCCAAAATCCTCATGATATGCACACCACTTGGACTTATCCTTTGTAGCAGTTGGTTTATCACTTTTCCTTGGCCACCTAGCTTTCTCACCTAGATTCTACATTGCAAGGATTAGTTCATTGTTATCAACAGAAAAACAGTATTCAGAAATAGGAGGATAATCCTCATCATCCTCTTCTTGTTCCACTGAATGCACGTTCTGGTTGTCAGACTTATTGTAGAACTTGGATTTGTTGTTCCTGAAGTAGGATCCTTGTTTCTCCTGTTTTGAGGATCCTGTCAATCTATCCTGGATCCTTTTGTCATCCTCTAAGCGGATGAACCTAAGGGCCCTGGTTCTTACTTCATCAAGATTCCTGCAAGGTGTCATAACAAGATCATCATAGAATAGTGAATCCCTAAGCATTCCCATTTTAAAGGCTTCTACAGCCGTAGCAATATCCAAATTAGGAATATCTAAGGATTCTTTACTAAACTTAGTGATATAATCTCTAAGTGATTCATTTTGACCTTGTGTTACCCTATATAGATCACTAGTTAATCGTTCAAATTTTCTACTACAAGAGAATTGACTATTAAACAAATTAACTAGATTAGCAAATGAAGTAATAGAGTAAGGGGGAAGACTTAGCATCCATTTAAGAGCAGATCCTGTAAGTGTGGATCCAAATCCCTTGCATAAACATGCTTCTTTTAACCTTTCAGGAATTGGATTGATCTCCATCCTCTCCCTGTATTGAGCTACATGCTCTTCTGGATCCGTTGAACCATCATACAGCTTCATAGATGGTATCTGGAACCTTTTAGGTATCTCAGCATCACATAAAGGTGGTGCAAAACGAGATATCCTATGGCTACCATCTGCAATTTCAGGAATGGGTTTAACCACTCCTGGTACACTGGATATCATATCCTTAAGCTTTTGTAGCTCCCTAGCCATAGCCTTATTGATACCCGTATCCTGCATTAAGCCATGGTTAGTGTTATATGAATTATTAAAAGTGTTACCTCCCGGAGGATTCATGTTTGGAATTCCAGATGTGTATCCGTATTGACGAGACTCTGGCATGATTAAAGGACCAGAGGAAGCAATGGTCTGCATTGGTATGAAGTCTCCTTGATGAACGTCCGAGCTCTGAGGCTGCATACTTCTCAAGAATCCTTGATCCTGAAGGACGTTGGATCCTTGAAGTTGAGGTGATCCTAGGACAAGGGAGGATCCTTGGACCTGGGAGGATCCTTGGACCTGTGAGGATCCTTGGACCTGGGAGGATCCTTGGACTGGGAGGATCCTTGAACCTAGGAGGATCCCTGAACTGCATGCATTCTCAAATATCCTCCTGACGTAAAGTATCCCTGATGCTGAAAAGAGGATCCTTGGGGCTGGAAGTGAGAGCCAAGTGCCTGACTCATAGTTGTTGTTCCATAATGCCTTCCTGGTAATTCACCCAAGTATTGCACGTCCGGAGCTGCTGAGTGCTGGGAAGTTATGACTGGAGTGTCGAAGTTCAGCGACCTTGGCATCAGAGGGGAGTGATCCTCCACTGATTTCTTCTGTTTCTTGATCTCATCGATCTCCCGGAGGATCCTTTCGTTGGTTTTGTCCTACTCTTGTGCATGATTCCTCATCTGCAAAATCAGAGCATAAAGATCATTAGTAGTAGGATTAGTTGAAACAGAAGAAGTTGGTGGTTTTTGGAAAATGGGGGTTTGTTTCTTCGCAGCATTCTCAGCATTCTTCTGGGATCCAGAAGGTGGTGGAGGCAAAGGAGGAACGCCTTGTGAAGAACTGAATGACGGCATCAAGTTTGAAGTGTTCTTCGCTGAGGAGGCCATCTGCCTGGTTATTATGAACCGAAATAACCACAAAAGTATGAATCTTCTTAGGAATGAAGAAACCAATTGCCCCACGGTGGGCGCCAAACTGTTTTGGTCAAAAATCAAGCAATGATAATACAACCAAACTTTCTGTTGTGAGGTATGATGCTTGAATTGATGAACAACACTAAGGATCACTCTGGAATGTAATGAACAAGTGACACAAAGATTTATACGAGGAAAAAGCCCTTGATCAATGAATGATCTCCGGCATAAAAAACCTCGGGTGATGGAAACTACCGATCACCAACTCAAATTAAACAAGAAATGTGATACAACTTCGGATGATAGCGAGCTAATTACAAGGATCACTATAGTGTAACGTGCAAAAGGTGTATGAAAAGTTTATGAAATTGCTAAGCGAATTGCCGAGAGCTGGTGAGAGCAGTTGCTAGTGTGTGTGTAGCCAAAAATAGCCAAGTGTTTTCAATTTAGCTCGCTACCCCTTTTAAAAATGGAAAATATCTACACTAACTAACATTCCGCATTTCATGCAAGTCCCCCACGAACTCCATAACGTCCACTTCAGGTAAGCACGTGCGGAATAAGTCATGGAATATGCTCCAGGAATATCGCCAAGACCAAGTCCAAGCTGGTACTCCTGCAAAACAACATTATATTCAAAGTAGACAATTGTTAGTATAAGGATCCTTAAGATGATCCATGATCCTGATCCTGCAATACTTCTGAGGATCACCAATTCAACCAGAAGTGAGGATCACTAAACCCAACAGTAAATGAGGATCACTGATCATTTGGAAATCCTCCCCTAACAGGAACTGCGGCCGGTTTGGAGCTAGTGACAGTAGGAGTCTCCTTCTTGACATTGACTGCAGTAGGATAGCTGTCAAGTTCTTCAAGATCCATGAGAATTGGAACTTTGCTGGCGTCTGCATACGGGGAGTAACTTTAAAACCCTTCTACATAACAACATCAAATAATAACATGTATGCAGGATATTAAATAGGATCCTTACCAGACATGTTTGAACTGGAATGTTGACTCGAAGATGTTGGGTACAGAATGAAGCTTCTTTCAATCTCAGGAAGGAGTCTGATGGCTTGGATTCTTCTTTCTGAGTCAGCAAGGGGAGGTGCTAGTTTTCTGAAGTCAGCTGCATACAACAAAAATAAAGATCAGTTCAGGATACATGATAGGATATAAGACAGGATCATCCTAAAACCCTAAATCCTACCCTTTCTCAACCACTTCACTGGATATTCCGCTCCACCAGGGATCGAACTCCTTTTCACAAAGAAGAATTTGGATTTCCATTCCTCCCCGTTCCTGGTGGCTCGGAGTATCAGAGGGTCACTGGAGGTAGAATAAAACAAGAATCTGCAAGACCCATGGCATCTAAGCCGGTATGCTAACGGAAGATCATGAATGGAGAGCTCGGGAATGTGGGCATTCTTGATTCGATCAAGAACGAGCAACACTCGCCAAAGCATTGACATGGTTTGACTGACACTAATTTTTGTGATGTGAAAAAACACGGTGATAAAATCGGGGAAAGGGAATCGGAGGCCCAAAGTGACTGGAAAAGCATTAAAACAAAGCCACTCGTTAGACACCATGTCTGATCGGATCTCCCGATCAAATGGCCGGAATACTGTTCCCTTCGGGAAGATGCCGGAGGTTTTGAGGGCTGACAGATGAGCGCTGTCGAATGAGCATATTTCCTTCTCCGGGTCTTGAAAGATATTCTAAGGAAAAAACATGGGAGCAGAATCGCCGGAGCTTGACCTCATTTGTCTTGCCATATCTTCGCCAGAATAATGTGAAAGAAAGAAGTGAGAAGGGAGAGAAGTATTTTACCTTATGATTTCTTGGTGGAGATAAATGGCGGTGGAAATGAGAAGTTATAGGGAAGTGATGAGTGTTTATAGCTTGGGCAGTTACAGCTAGTCACATCAAGTCTTATCTCTTAGTTACCTTGGTATTCGTAAAAAAATATAACCGTTAGACCCAGGATCCTCAACGGTAACATTTTTGGGGACAATTGTTATGGGTAAAATTCTGAGACCATATCCTGGATAGTATCTTGAATTATATCCTGATTACATAATACATGTTCACAACCAGGATGCTGGATCAGGATATTGGTAACATCCTGATGCTGTATCCTGATGATTACTAACGGATTGTTTGCAGGTTACGAGTACATGTCCATAACGTTCATGAATACTTCTTCCCCTGAAGACTCGATCCAGATTGTTAGAAGAGGAACATTGAAGCCGCAATACCTGGTCTGCAACATTAACAAGGGAATATTCAAGGTATCCCCCCATTTTAGGAAAATTAGTTTTCTCTTTGTAACTATAAATATGTGGATAACCAGATCTCAAAGGACACGTCACATTCACTGCTCTCGAACACTTACACTTTCTCTCGCAATTCACACACTTCTAGCAAGCATTGTAACACTTAGCAATGATCTGGGCAATATCCTGCACTGTATCCTGACTTTTGAAGTAATAAGAAGAACAAGGCAGCTGTGATTGTCAGCTCCCGAGGTTTTGTGCTGGAGATCTAGATTGATCAAGGGCTTTCCTCGTACATCTCGTGTCAACCTTTACATTTCTGCTCATTGTTTGATTGTTGATATAGCTAGGTATCCTGAGCTATATCCTGAAAACTGTTTTTGTTAACAACTTAATCAGCATATTTTCCACAAACCTTGCTAGCACACTACCTCACTTAACTAATTTGATCATTAAATTGCTTCGGTAATTTTTGACCAAAGCAGTGATGGTTCTGGAAAACCAATGCCCTCGAGTTCTAATACCAAGAACAGGTCGTTTACTTTTCAAAGAACTCGTAATGATATAAATCTTGATGATGATGAGGATGTTGAAACGGTGTATGATGAGACTGCCAATTTCATGGAAGCAAGGGTTAAACCAAATTCTGAGGGGGTAAGCACTCCCGATTCAATAGGTTTTAATGGGTAGTATTGCAGCTTGGAATATTAGGGGATTGAACCTTTCCCTTAAGCAGAAAGAGGTTCAGGAAGTTGTGAATGAAAATCATCTCAATGTTTGTGCGATTTTGGAGTCTCATATGGATGTGTCTAAGGTTTATGATGTTTGTTGAAATATTTGTAGATGGTGGAGCTGGACATCTAATGGTGCGGTTTGTGATAAGGGAACTAGGATTATTGTGGGATGGAACGCAGATATAGTTGACCTCATGGTTATTTCTCAAACTAATCAGGTTATGCACACTCAAGTGATATATAAAGCTGATAATAAAGCGCTTTTTTTGTTCCTTCATCTATGCGGATAATGATTATGTTAAGAGGAAGGATTTGTGGCAGAATTTAATGGTTCATAAGGGATTTGTGAACAATAAACCATGGGCTTTGTTGAGGGATTTTAACTCATCATTGAACTTGGAGGATAACCTTTATGGTTCATCCAGAATAACTACGGCTATGAGGGATTTCAAAGAATGTGTGGAACAGATTGAGGTGCTGGATATTAACCGTTCGGGCCTACATTACACATGGAATCAAAATCCGAAGAGGGGGGTAGGTATATCGAAGAAAATCGATAGAGTTATGGGAAATCCGTAGTTTCTGGTAGAGTGGTCTTCGGCTCATGCTGTTTTTCAGCCATATCGCGTCTTGGATCATAGTCCATGTATTCTGAAGCTTCCTAATGTCGCTAAACTGGGGCCCAAACCATTTAACTTTGCAAACTTTCTAGTTCATAAGGCTGAATTTAAGGAGGAGGTTTCAAAAGTTTGGGGTTCCCCGTGTAGTGGTAATCACATGTATTGTGTTGTTAAGCGATTGAAGTTACTTAAATCTCCTATGCGTAAGCTACTGTATAAGCAAGGAAATTTACATGAGAAAGTTGTTAATTTGAGGGCGGAGTTGGATGCGGTCCAAATGGCCATTGATGGGGATCCGTCTAATAGTTCTTTGCATGATAAAGCGGCAGATTTAGTCAAGCTGTTTACGGAAGCTAAATTGGATGAAGAACGTTTTCTGAAATAAAAATCCAAGGTGGAATGGCTTCAGGTTGGTGATTCAAACTCAGCTTACTTTCATAATTCCCTTAAATACCGGAACCATGTTACTCGTATTGATTGCATCAAAGATCGAAATGGTGTTGTGTTTGAAGGGACGGAAGTGCCAGGGGCTCTTTTTGATCATTATTCTCAATTCTTAGGAGTTGAGGGTAATATTTCTGAGGTTATGGATCCTGAGTTGTTTCATAGGAGGTTTTGCCCTTTGAAAGCTCAAAATATGGTTCGGGTTGTTTCGCTAGAGGAAATGAAGGAAGCCATATTCTCGATTGGTAATGACAAGGCGCCTGGTCTGGATGGCTTCTCAGCTGCTTTCTTTAAGCATTCTTGGGATGTCATGAGCAATGATGTCTCTTGTGCTATTCAAGAGTTTTTTGCTAATGGGAAATTGCTAAAGGAGATTAATCATACTATTTTGGCACTTATTCCTAAAGTGCATACTCCTAATTCGGTTCTGGATTACCATCCCATTTCTTGTTGCAATGTCTTGTATAAGTGTATCAGTAAAATTATCACAAACAGAATAAAGGTTGGTTTAGATGATGTTGTGGATATTAATCAACCAGGCTTTGTTCCTGGGAAAACGGATCTCTAATAATATTCTGCTGACCCAAGAACTGATGCACAATTATCACCGAAATATGGGTCCCCATAAATGTGTATTTAAAGTGGATATACAAAAGGCTTATGACATGGTGGATTGGTCGTTCTTAAGGTCTCTGCTTGTGGGTTTCGGTTTTCATCCCAAAATGGTGCATTGGATTATGGTATGTGTTACTACTGCTTCTTTCTCTATTGGCGTTAATGGTAATATCCATGGTTATTTTAAAGGGAAAATGGGGGTTGCGACAAGGGGACCCAATGTCGCCGTATTTATTTACTATGGTTATGGAAGCTTTGACGATTATTTTGAAAGATCTGGTAAATAAAGCTTCTAACTTCAAGTTTCATAATCTTTGCAAAAAACAAAGAATTGTGAATGTTTGTTTTGCGGATGACTTATTTATGTTTGCTAGAGGTGATGTCAGCTCGGCTAGGGTCATCATGGAAGGGTTGGGCATGTTTAAGAATATGTCGGGTCTTGTTCCTAGCATGGCAAAGAGTACCGTGTTCTTTGGAAATGTTAATAGGGAGGACAAGCAAAGTATTTTACAATTGATACCTTTCAAGGAAGGTTCTCTTCCAGTTCGCTACTTGGGTGTGCCACTTATTTTGTCACGGTTAGTGTATAAAGACTGCAAGATTCTAGTTGAAAAGTTGGAATCTAGAATTGATAGTTGGAAGAATAAGACTTTGTCCTTTGCTGGCCGTCTTCAGCTTATTAAATCTGTTTTATCCTCCATGCATATTTATTGGGCCTATGTCTTTATTCTTCCTGCTCGTATCATAGCTGATTTAGAGAAAAAGATGAGGGCGTTTCTTTGGTGTCAAGGTCCTATGAAGCAAGGTAGAGCGAAAGTTAAATGGTCTGATGTTTGTCTTCCAAAATTTGAAGGTGGTTTGGGCATTCGGAGAATTCGTGACATGAATATGGCGCTAATGACTACTCATGTTTGGAGTCTTCTTACCATGAGGAATTCTATATGGGTTAACTGGATTCATGAGCACAAAATTAAAGTCATTTTGGCAAATTTGTTCAAGGGGTAATTCTGCGACGGGTTGGAGAAATATTATGAATCTTCGTGACAGGATTCGTCCATTCATTGTCTCAAAGATTGGAGATGGTTTAACTACTTATGCATGGTCTGATAATTGGTCTCGCGTAGGTCCTTTATGTGCTTTTATCTCGTCCTGTCAGCTGCATAGTGCGGGCTTTAATCCTCAGTCGAAGGTTAGAGATATTATGAATAATGGAGTTAGGAGGTGGCCGAGAGCTTGGTTGGATATGTTTTCAGTTCTTATAAATGTCCAGCCGCCAACTATTAGCCCTCACATACCAGATTCTCTAGTTTGGCGTGACACTCGTGCAGTGGAGCAGGACTACTCAGCGTCCGCGGTGTGGGATTCAATCAAATTTCATGGTGATAAAGTCCCTTGGGTGGAAATAGTGTGGTTCGCAAATTGTATTCCAAGACATGCATTTCTTGCCAGGCTCATTTGCAAAAAGAAGTTAAAGACGCAAGATAAACTAAAGCAATGGGATGTTGGAGGTGCTACTAACTTGAATCTTCTTTGCTGCCCGTTGTGTTGCTCGGAGCCGGATTCGCATGAACATTTGATTTTTGAATGTTCGTTTCAATGCAGGTTTGGTCTTCCATTAAATCTATGGCTGGTATACACCTGGGTCCCATAAGTGGGAGGAGATTGTGGATTGGTTGATTTCAGTTCCTGCTAAGAAGTCTATGCGAAGTGTCATTGGTTGTTTACTTTTTGCGGCCACAGCGTACTTCATATGGCAAGAGCGTAATCAGAGGCTATTTAAAACGAAGAAAAAATCAATGGCCGTGATTTGTGAGGCTATTGTTTCTACTGGTCGATTGAAACTAGCTTCGGTGAAGGTCAAGAGCTCTACGACTGGGATGAGCTTGTTGGAGAAATGGAATGTTCCAAGCATGTAGCATGTAGTGTCTTAGTTGTTTGTCTCTAGTTTGTCTAGAGTCTGTTTGGTTTTTATTTGTGGTTTGCTGTGTTAGCTTGTCTACACTTCCTGGCATGTCAGGATAGTGAACTAGTGAGGACTCTCCTTACTACTTGTATTTTTTGGTTTGTGATATATGAAATTGAACCGGGGTAACCCTTTACCCAAAAAAAAATATTATTACTTGCAGCCGCAATGGATAACCAATTATGAGCCTAAAAAATTTACGGTCATGTTTAGTTTCTGTTTACTTTTTGGTATTATATTATAATTATAATTAATATCTGATGATAGGCAAAGGGAATGAATAGTATTTTAGGGCATTTTTGGTCTTTTGCTTTTTCTTGGGGGCATTTTGGATTTTTAATACCTGCTGATTATTATCGTTTAGGCCACGTGTTGAGTGGGTTTTCTTCCCAGTGCAAAGGGTTTCTTTATAATCTAATAATAAGCAAAGGGGATGAAGAGTGTTTTACGGCATCTTGGGTATTTTGTGTTTGCTTGGAGGCATTTTGGGTTTTTTTATTACCTGCTGGTAACTAAAGTCGTTGCTGGTTTCGTTAAATTTAACATTTTCCTGACTTTAGGCCATGTTTTGGCTAGGTTTGTGTACTGGCCACGTGTTGAGTAGGTTTTCTTCCCTGTGTAGAGGGGTATTTTTAACCCTTTTCACAACTTCTCTTCATTCTCTCTATAATAATAGAGAAAGTGAATGAAAAGTGCATAGTGGTATATTCGGTATTTTGCATTTGCTTGGGGGCATTTGGGGTTCTTACATTTTATCTCATCTTAGTGTACCAGCTGGTAGTAATCCTCTAGAGATGGAAACGATTGTCGCATGGCATCCAATGTCACACCCTGACTTTTGCGGAAGCGTGGGTTTATTTGGTATGACTTCTTAATACCATAGCAACAATCATAACAATGCTATATGATAAAAACACAAGAAGTTCATCCATTAATATAGTTAGAAAATACCATAACATACTTGTCTTGAATTGTCAACCCAAAATAAGTTACAACCATGACTTACTTAAAAAGGAGTTCATAATGGACTCAATCAAAAGACCTTAAATAAAATGAGGTTTAGAGACATGTGACCCGTCCAGGCAAGGGTTACACCTCCCAAACCCTACACCCCTGGATGACATCTTTTATTTAATACGCAGCTTATCGTGCATCACCCGCCAGATCCGATCAATTCCCTGAAATACATGTAGTTTGAAAAATCAACAAAAAGTTGAGCGAGTTCATGTGTATGTGAGTATGTATAAACCTTTGTAAATGGTGTATGTATGAAAGTCCTTGGTATGTAGCAATAAGGAAAAAAAAGAGATCACCAATGGTTTGCAAGGCCATTGATATGTGTGAAGTGATGCAGGAAGACTCAAACCTAGCGGAGTTGCACCGGACTTCCGGCTGTAAGACACAGTCACCTCTATGGGCCGCCCCGGCCTCATGGGTGTGGGCTCGCTACACCCAAATAGATCTATCACTCATGTCACTCGGTCCTACGACGAAGATTAATGGCCTTTAGTAGCCACCTACCCACTCACATGATCTAACGGTGTATGAAAGTCCCTCCTTATGCTAACCATATACCATGTATGAAAATGTCTGTATAATTGTAACATGTATTTCACCCCCGAAGTTATAAAACTGAAAACAGTTAAGAGAAAAGGGGGACATGAACTCACTGAAGTGCGTCTCCGGTATCGTACTCAAATCTCCGGTCTCGTCAGCAAACACGACTCCCTACAATGTACTAATGTCTATTAGATGATCGGGTCGTGCCTTGCCTTTGTATTTACGTTTGAGTTACGATACTTTGATATTATTCCAAGTTATAACTTATGGTTAAAATAATAATTATTTTAACTTACGTTGTATTTTTAGGTCTTGAAATAATAGTTAGGCAACTATTTCGTATTCATACTTCTCAAGTATTTTATGTGCGTATTTCCTTCCCAAGGATGGGGGTATTTATACAAGTATTTTGGTGGTTCCGAAAATAATATATTTTTAAGTTCCATTTAGAAAAATATATTTAACACATTCGTCGGAATAATGCCATCCCAAAATATATATTTTTCCCAAAAATAATATATTTTCATTCTTTGTATCAAAATAATATTTACCCAAAATATATTCGTAAACGTATTTTCCGGAATTATAAGTGTGATGGTATTTTGCTAAGTTACATTATTTTGCCCTAAATAATATAACTAGTTCCCAAAATAAACAAATAATCACAGAAGCGTTTTAGTGTAAAATATATATTCTAAATATATATTTATCCGTTTTTATTTAAGAAAGTCAACCTACGACACTTGTATTTCATTACAAAAATTATTGCGAAGTTTATATTCGAAACACAAGTTATAAAATATACTTGTAACACTTGTTTGGAAAGAAAAAAAAATATTTTCTAAGTGTTGGAATTTTTAGAAAATTTCGCCAGAGTTTCCTTTAAAAACGGAGGTGTCTATGCTATTAAGCATATCGTTTTCTTTTCAAAATCAATCAACAACCAATCCTTAAACAATTTTACATCATCAAGAGCGAAAACTATGTGCGTTACATACTAACCATGAACTTGATACATTCCGAAAACGCGTAGTAACTTGGGAAAGCTTTTAGTGGACTTAGTTACCTTCCAAAGTGTATTTATTTCTTTAGAAATCACCTTCTTAAAAGAATTTAGTGTTTACAACTTGTAAACCATTTTTACAAAAATTAACCTTTTGAATTCTTCTTGTAAATAAAATATTTTCACACTTGGTTTAGTTCTAAAAATGGTGTAAGTGTATGTAGAGTCATGATTTTCCAAAAATCGATTCTCTAACTTGGTTTATTTAGAAAGGTCTTTTGTAAATACCGGATCTACAAGATCGACAACTCACTTTGTTCACTTATTTCTCAAGAAAAATCATTTTTATCAAGTTCATGTTTAACTATAAGGTGGTTATTTTATGTATCACATAACCACTTTCTAATCTTGTTAAATCACATTTTTAAACATTATTTAACAAGATCCATATGGTGATTAACCTCACATACCCAAGAATCAACATGAAATCAACAACATATTCATATCAACATCCTACTAACAACATTTCATCTTCAAGTTTCATCCTCATGCAACTTTATGTAAAGCTTCATGTTTATGTTTTTAGTTCATGTTCTTGATATTCATCATACTTTAACTTTTAATCATAAAAAAACAAGATGAACAAGAGTTTAACAAGAACTTACTACTAGCACAAAGGCTAGGGATGATATCTAGTGAAAAAGATGTAGAAGATGATGGTGGAAAGCAAGAAACAAAGCTCCTTGAAGTTCCACAAGATGCAAGCTCCTTTAATCCTTCTTCTACACTTGAATGAAGCTTAAAAAATGGAAGATTGTGGTGTTGATATGGTGGGGGTGGTGGCGGTTGTGAGTGGCCAAGAGAGAGAGAGAAGAGAGTGAGTGAGAGAGTGTAAGATTATGGAATGATGAATGATCTTGGAGCCATGCTTATGTAGAATACTTCAAATATCATGTCCAACCCAACAAGTAACAATCTAATTATAATATTGAAATTAAATCCAAGAGAAGATGTGAAGTATGGTGGGGATGATTTGTGGGTCCACTTGGGACCGAATTCGGTTAGGGGGGGGGGGGTTGGATGTAAGTTTGTGATGATAGTTGGTAATTGTAAGTTAGAATCCAAGTATATGTTTACATATGATATTTACTAGAGAAATTAGTGGGTGTTATGGTGAACGGGGATCATAACTAGCCAAGAAATAAATAAACAATGTGCTTGGCAAAAATTTGGTGTCCCGGGTAATGTCCGGTTATCTGGTTAGATACCGCTTCGTTAAAGTGTTTAATTAGTCCGTAAAGTATCTTTTATATATATTTTTGTAACACTTTTATTTCCCGACACTTAGGAAAGCATACAGGACCATTCTGCCATAATTTTGCACCTTACTAGCATGTTACAATGCTGAATTATTGCTGAAAATACAGAATTCTGCACTTAAAGTGTGTTTTAGGCACTTCCCGGCACTTTAACTATCCCCTAGTGACGCAGTTTTATGGTCCTCACTTCCCTACACTCCATACTAGTGTAGTACCTTACTCCTGGCCCATACTGGGTCTCAAAACACCGTCTGTCTATGTGCTGGCATTGTCAGCATGTTTCTGAATTATCCGTTCAGTGTGCTAACTGTGCTTTGTGCATCAAGTATGTCACTAAAGTTTATATGTAATAAATGGAGTGACAGTATGAAGTGTGATGCATATGTATGTATGTTACAGAAATCAGAAAGCAGTTTACGTCATCAGTTGTAATTAAGCACAGTCATTAAGCACATAATTAAAGTTAATTACTTGTACGGATACCTGGTTTAGTGAGAGTTGTCACATTCTCCCCCCGTTAAGAAAATTTCGTACCGAAATTTTAGGTTCTGCTTCTAGTTGCAGGGGTCTTGGGGAATAAATGTAGGTACTTTTCCTTCATTCGATCCTCACGTTCCCATGTGAATTCTGGACCATGTCGTGAATTCCATCGAACCTTGACGAGCTTGACACTACTCCTGCGTGTTTTGTTAACTTTCCAATCCGTAAGCTCAACTGGTTCCTCAATAAAGTGGAGTGTGTCGTCAACATGAATTTCGTCGGTAGGAATGACCACGGTTTCTTGTGTTAGACTCTTTTTCAGGTTTGATACATGGAATGTATCATGAACGCCATTTAGTTCAATAGGTAAATCCAACTTGTATGCTACGAGACCAATTCGTTCCAGAATTCTGAATGGACCAATATATCTGGGGTTCAGCTTTCAACGCTTCCAAAAGCATGCCACACCCTTCCAGGGTGAAACTTTCAGCAAAACCATATCTCCCACCTTAAATTAGAGAGGTTTCCTTTTTAGGTCCCCATAACTCTTTTGTCGATCATGAGCCGCTTTGATGCGCTCTCGAATCTGTGCAATCTTGTCTGTCGTTTCCTGGACCAATTCCGGACCAACTATTTGTCTATCCCCCGCGTCTGCCCAGCATACGGGTGATCGACACTTACGCCCATAGAGAGCTTCGAACGGTGCGGCTTGAATGCTTGCATGATAGCTATTATTGAATGAAAATTCAACCAATGGTAGGTGAGTGTCCCAACTTCCACCTAAATCCATTACGCAAGCTCGTAACATGTCTTCCAATGTCTAAATCGTTCGTTCGCTCTGTCCGTCTGTCTGCGGGTGAAACGCAGTACTCAGATTCAACTGAGAACCAAAAGCTTCTTGAAAGGATTGCCAAATCCTTGACACGAATCTTCCATCTCTATCAGAGATGATTGAGAGAGGCACTCCATGTCGTGCAACGATCTCTCTCAGATATATCTCAGCAAGTTTGCTCGTGTTGTCGTTTTCCTTGATTGGCAAAAAGTGTGCTGATTTCGTTAAGCGGTCTACAATTACCCAGATCGTATCATGACCTCTGGGCGTTCTTGGCAATTTTGTTATGTAATCCATAGAAATCTGTTCCCACTTCCACTGAGGTATTTCAGGTTGTTGCAAGAGACCTGAAGGCTTCTGGTATTCGGCCTTCACTTTGGCGCAAGTCAAACATTTGCCAACATATACAGCTACATCGCCTTTAATTCTTGGCCACCAATAGAAATCCTTAAGGTCTTGGTACATTTTATCCGATCCTGGATGGATCGAGTACCGTGACTTGTGCGCTTCATCGAAAATAACTTCTCTCAAACCACCAATGAGGGGAACCCAAATTCTTCCAAAGAAGCACAATGTTCCATCCTCCGTTGGTACCAATTGCTTCTCCATCCCACGGAGATACTCGTTCTCAAGATTCTCCCTTTTAAGAGCTTCCCTTTGCGTAGCACGAATGCGCAATGTGAGGTCTGTCTGAACAATCATTTCCAGAGCCCTAACCCTTATGGGCTTAATCCTTTCCTTCCGACTTAAGGCATCGGTGACCACATTCGCCTTCCCTAGATGATACTTGATTTCACAATCATAGTCGTTCAATAGTTCAACCCAGCGTCTTTGCCTCATGTTAAGCTCTTTTTGATCAAATATGTGTTGTAGGCTCTTGTGATCAGTATAAATTGTGCAGCGCGTGCCATATAAGTAATGTCGCCAGATCTTCAAAGTAAACACCACTGCGCCCAATTCCAAATCGTGCGTGGTATAATTTTTCTCATGAACCTTCAGCTGTCGTGAAGCATAGGCTATAACTTTTTGTCGCTGCATCAGCACGCAGCCTAAACCTTGACGCGAGGCGTCACAATATACCACGAAGTCGTCCGTGCCTTCGGGTAGAGATAAGATTGGTGCGTCACAAAGTTTGTTTTTCAATAACTGAAATGCCTCTTCTTATTTGTCCCCCCAATCAAACTTCTTGTCTTTCTGCATGAGAGAGGTCAAAGGTTGAGCGATTTTTGAGAAATCCTCAATGAATCTGCGATAATACCCAGCCAAACCCAAGAATTGTCGAATCTCAGTTGGCGTTTTCGGAGTCTCCCAATTCTTGATTGCTTCAATCTTTGTAGGATCCACATGGATTCCGTTTCCATTAACCACATGACCAAGGAACTGGACTTCCCGTAACCAGAACTCTCACTTTGAAAACTTCGCGTATAACTTCTCTTTCTTAAGAAGCTCTAGGATGGCTCTTAGATGATGCTCATGTTCTTCTTTCGTTTTTTAGTAGATCAGGATGTCGTCAATGAACACGATCACAAACTTATCAAGGCAGGGCTTGCAGACTCTGTTCATTAAATCCATGAATACCGCTGGTGCGTTTGTCAACCCGAATGACATAACCAGGAACTCGTAATGCCCATAGCGAGTCTTAAAGGCCATCTTTGGGATACTTTCTTCTTGAATCCTCAACTGGTGATAACCCAATCGAAGGTTGATCTTGGAGTAGAAACTTGAACCTTGTAACTGATTGAACAGGTCGTCAATCCTTAGCAAAGGATATCTATTCTTAATTGTCAACTTATTCAGCTCCCGATAGTCGATACACATGCGGAAGCTACCATCCTTCTTTTTGACAAACAAAACTGGAGCTCCCCAAGGCGAAAAGCTTGGCCTGATGAATCCCTTGTCTAATAACTCTTGAAGTTGCGTTGACAACTCCTGCATTTCCGAAGGTGCAAGTCTATAAGGTGCCTTAGCCACAGGCGCGGCGCCTGGAACTAAGTCAATATGGAACTCGACTTGTCTTTGTGGCGGCAATCCTGGCAAGTCTTCTGGAAAGACTTCAGGATACTCCTTAACGACTGGAATATCTTCTAGTTTCGGCTTAGCGGCTTCCTTATCCATGATGTGTGCCAAGAAGGCAACACATCCCTTCTTCAAACATTTTCTAGCTTTTAGACAGCTAATGACCCTTAAGGGCGTATCACGCTTCTCTCCGTGTACCATAATCATTTCTCCATTCGCCATTGGGATGCGAATGGTCTTCTCGTGACATATAATTTTGGCTTTGTTGCTTGACAACCAATCCATCCCTACCACCACGTCAAAGCTTCCCAACTCGACTGGTAGTATATCCGGTGTAAATTCGCGCTCTCCCACTTCAATCGCGCATCCTCTGATGACTTCATTTGTTTCCACTAGCTTCCCATTAGCCAGTTCAATTGAGTAAGGAATATCAAACTTACTAGCAGTTAACCCAAGCATATTCTTAAATTCTAGCGATACAAAACTATAGTCGGCACCAGTGTCAAATAGTACAGATGCAAAGCGTTGATTTATAGGGAACGTACCAGTGACAACATTCGGGTCCTGGCGTGATTCCCTTGCTCCAATGTTGAATACCCTTCCACGAGCTTGATTGAGTTTTGGGCATTCACGCTTGAAATGCCCGATGTCTCCGCAGTTAAAACATCCCGTCCTCGACCGTTACCATCTTCATTACCGCTTTGATTGTTGTTTTGATTATGGTTACCATTTCCTGCTTGATTCCCGAAGTTACCGCGATTACCATTTCCGCCGTTGCGATTCCCATTCCCGTTACCTCCACGGTTGTTGTTACCAAATCCTCTTTGGCCACCACGGCCAGTACCAACCCAACAAGTGTCTTTTAAGTGACACATCCTTCCACAGGATTCACATTTGCTAAGTCTGCACCGGCCAGCATGATGAAACTGGCATAATTCGCACTTGGGCAGAGTGCCTGTGTATCCTTTCCCTTTGGCTTCAGCACCACGCTTATTTTCAGCTGGTCGGTTTACATCCTTCCTCTTGTTGGCACTGCCGGTACTCATTTTAAAGTTGGAGAATTTCCTCTTGTTCTCCCCTGAAGTTTCGACATGTGTCTCTTTCTTTTTCGGCTCAGAAATTGAAAATTTGTTCAATCTAATTGCTTCCTCAGTGAGTGCCACGCTAAGATCAATGGCTTCTGTAATCGTTGTGTGGCTTTGAAAAGGTTACCATGCTCATGATCTAAGGTGCTAATCCCCAGATGAAACACTCCACGCGTTTGAATTCAGGCGTAACCATGTAAGGTACCACATGGGACAAATCATGAAACCTCTGAACATACTCGGCGATTTTTGGGACATCCATTTTAAGATTCCAGAATTCCGTTTCCAGCTTTTGTATCTCGGCCCGTGAACAATATTTTTTCCTTAGGAGCTCCTTCAGGTCAGCCCACGTCAATGCATATGCCGCCGCTTCTCCCAGGGCTTGTACTTGCAAATTCCACCATGATAAAGCACCATCAAGAAAGAACCCTGAGATGTATGTAACTTGCTGTTCAGGAGCACACTTGCTCATCCTTAGAATAGAATCCGTCTTTTCTGCCCATCTGATGAATGCAACAGCACCTCCAGTGCCGTCGTAATTTAAGGGTTTACAGTCAAGGAATTGTTTGTAAGTACAGCCATTTGGTGGGTTGTTGTTGTTATTTGAGGTATTCCTGCTTGTTTCGGCACGCGAGGCCTCATAATCAGCTATTACTTTGGAAATACATTCCTGTAATTCTGCCTCAGTAGTAGGCAAACGTGGTTCTCGTCATGGAGGCATCTTCTAAAAGAAGATCATATTGGTCAGGTCATAGTGAGTGTAGTAAATAAGTAATATGCGTATGTAATAACATCCATCAACCTCATAACACATAATATCCCATGTTATAATATAAAACAAATAATTCAACAATGCATGTGGTGAGAACGTTGCCATTGAGCTTTCATTTAATCATGACCACAATATAGTTTTACATGTTTCACAGTACATCATACATCAAAATAAGATCATTGGGTTACATCACCCCAAAATACAAGTCAGTCTACACAAATCATATACAAAAACGTGGTCTTCCAAAAGTCTTCATATGTTGGCCCAATTGCGACTCTCTCACCAAAACAGTCTACCTGCACCAAACCAAAAATATAGCTACGCTGATGGCGGAGGAGGAGAAGGAAAAGAGAAAAGCAAACGGCGCATGTGCACCCAATCCTCCTCGAGTGCGTGGACAACGCGCAGCAAATATGCAATCTGCTGCTCAGGAGTAAGGAAGCGGACATCAGAGTCCGGAGGTAGTGGAAGAGGAGCTGGTGGAGTAGAAAAAGGAGACTGACAATGATACGGAGGAGGACGTGGAATCCTCTCCAACTCATGAACTCTCCGGCTCAGTGCCTCCTGCTGTAACTGTAGGGAGATAAGTATATCGTCCCTCGTTTACCCCACATGAAAAGGGTGACATGGGTCTGATAACGGCATAACATTGGGCGAAGACCATAGAAACGGCTCGCCCGAAGGTACAAAAGATGGTGTAGTGTGAGGAAACTGAGACATGAATGGAATAGCTGACGACGTAGGCGGGACAAAAGCAGGCTGCTGTCTCGACGAACCCTCCCCAAGACAAGGTGGAGGAATGTCCTGGAGGAAAGTAATAGGAAGGTCAGTGCGATGGACATCAGAGATGTGTGGGTGGAACAATGGAACATTAACAGGTGCGGAAACAGGTGCCACAGGAGGAGTGACTGGTAGCACATACGGAGGGTAGTCATCATCATCCTCGATCCACCCATTACAGGTGTCAGCATAACGAGGATCGATGTGAGTGGCAAAAGGTGCATGGTCAGCATACACAGGGGCCGAATCAGGTAATATCGGTGCAATAACGGGAATATCAACAATAGGTGGTGCAATGGCTGGTGCATCCACAACAGGCGGTGCAACGACTGGAGCATCATCAAGAACATGGTCGTGCACAGGTACAGGGTCATGGGCAACAACAGGCTCTGGTGCCATGACAGGCTCAGGGTCAGCAAAGGCCATATCAAAGTCGGCAGGTACATCAAGAAAATGATCAATAGGAGCCACTGGTGCCTCCAAGGGCTGGTCATCAGGAATAAACTCGATCTCGTGATCGGGGTCAAAATCAGGAGGAAAAACTGGATCAAACTCGTCCTCGAACACCGGATCAAACTCAAACTCGTGGGGTGAACCAGGTACAACTGACATAGCTATATCGGAGTCAGAGTCAGTAGGATATCGACGCAATCCGACGGCGTGCAAAGTGGAAGAGGATACTGACTCAAAAGAATCAGTACCGGGCTGATCAGCTAAAATCTCCTTAGCGGGAGCCTCAACAGGCGGTAAAACAACAGCATCCACTACCGGAACCTCAACCAAAGGAATGGCGACATCATCCGCAATCGGGGCCCCACCCTCATGGTCGTCCTCAGGGGGACCCTCGACAAAAAGGTCGATGTCGTCATCAGACACAACATCGGATGGCAAATCCTCTACGGGAAATGCGGCAAGTGGAACGGGAGCAGGGATCGGAATGAGGGGTAGATCCCCATCAGGAATACCATCAGCGAGCTGAACATCGTCACCGAAATCCGGCAACGCGAAAGGCTGGAAATCGCCGCCGTCACTACTATCTGCATCAGATGTAAAGACCTCCGGATCGGTGTGCATCGGGTCATCTGAATCTACTGCCACGGGGTCAGAAACTCCACTCGAAGAAGACATAGTGTCTGTAATAACACAACCACAACATAGGCACATATATCAATAATAGTCAAGTAAGCATATAAGTCACAACAATGTAAGCAAGTAATCATCCTAGTCTCCCCCAGACTATACTCCCTGATCTCTAAGACCAACTCCCTGATCTCTAAGACCAACTCCCTTGTCTCTAAGACCAACTCCCTAGTCTCTAAGACCAACTCCCTGGTCTCTAAGACCAACTCCCTGGTCTCTAAGACCAAACCTCCCAGTCTCTAAGACTAAACCTCCCTCAGTCTCTAAGACTGAACCTCCCCAGCTTCTAAGGCTGAAATATGAATTTTGACAGATGTATTTGTGCCTTTTGTTTGTAAAATGTTTGTGCCCCGGATCTGGACTTTTAGTGTATGCAATGAAAAAATGTTTGAAAACATTTTCGTGAGAGCCCTAGTGATCATAGTCTAGACTCGAGAATGAATCCTAGTTCGCTATGATCGAGGCTCTGATACCAAGCTGTCACACCCTGGCTTTTGCGGAAGCGTGGGTTTATTTGGTGTGACTTCTAATACCATAGCAACAATCATAACAATACTATATGATAAAAACACAAGAAGTTCATCCATTAATATAGTTAGAAAATACCATAACATACTTGTCTTGAATCATCAACCCAAAATAAGTTACAACCATGACTTACTTAAAAAGGAGTTCACAACGGACTCAATTAAAAGACCTTAAATAAAATGAGGTTTGGAGACATGTGACCCGTCCAGGCAAGGGTTACACCTCCCAAACCCTACGCCCCTGGATGACATCTTTTATTTCATACACAACTTAACGTGCATCACCCGCCAGATCCGATCAATTCCCTGAAATACATGTAGTTTGAAAAATCAACAAAAATTTGAGCGAGTTCATGTGTATGTGAGTATGTATAAACCTTTGTAAACGGTGTATGTATGAAAGTCCCTGGTATGTAGCAATAAGGAAAAAACAAGAGATCACCAATGGTTTGCAAGGCCATTGATATGTGTGAAGTGATGCAGGAAGACTCAAACCTAGTGGAGTTGCACCGGGCTTCCGGCTGTAAGACACAGTCACCACTATGGGCCGCCCCGGCCTCATGGGTGTGGGGTCGCTACACCCAAATAGATCTATCACTCATGTCCCTCGGTCCTACGACGAAGATTAATGGCCTTTAGTAGCCGCATACCCACTCACATGATCTAACGGTGTATGAAAGCCCCTCCTTAAGCTAACCATACCATGTATAAAAATGTCTGTATAATTGTAACATGTATTTCACTCCCAAAGTTATAAAACTGAAAACAGTTAAGAGAAAAGGTGGACATGAACTCACTGAAGTGCGTCTCCTGTATCGTACTAAAATCTCTGGTCTCGTCAGCAAACACGACTCCCTACAATGTACTAATGTCTATTAGACGATCGGGTCGTGCCTTGCCTTTGTATTTATGTTTGAGTTACGATACTTTGATATTATTCCAAGTTATAACTTATGATTAAAATAATAATTATTTTAACTTACATTGTATTTTTAGGTCTTGAAATAATAGTTAGGCAACTATTTCGTATTCATACTTCTCAAGTATTTTATGTGCGTATTTCCTTCCCAATGATGGGGGTATTTATACAAGTATTTTGGTTGTTCCGAAAATAATATATTTTTAAGTTCGACTTAGAAAAATATATTTAACACATTCGTCGGAATAATGTAGTCCCAAAATATATATTTTTCCCAAAAATAATATATTTTCATTCTTTGTATCAAAATAATATTTACCCAAAATATATTCGTAAAAGTATTTTCCGGAATTATAAGTGTGATGGTATTTTTCTAAGTTACATTATTTTACCCTAAATAATATAACTAGTTCCCAAAATAAACAAATAATCACACAAGCGTTTTAGTGTAAAATATATAATCTAAATATATATTTATCCCTTTTTATTTAAGAAAGTCAACCTCCGACACTTGTATTTCGTTACAAAAATTATGGCGAAATTTATATTCGAAACACAAGTTATAAAATATACTTGTAACACTTGTTTGGAAAGAAAAAAAAATATTTTCTAACTGTTGGAATTTTTAGAAAATTTCGCCAGAGTTTCCTTTAAAAACGGAGGTGTCCATGCTATTAAGCATATCGTTTTCTTTTCAAAATCAATCAACAACCAATCCTTAAACAATTTTACATCATCAAGAGCGAAAACTATGTGCGTTACATACTAACCATGAACTTGATACATTCCGAAAACGCGTAGTAACTTGGTAAAGCTTTTAGTGGACTTAGTTACCTTCCAAAGTGTATTTATTTCTTTAGAAATCACCTTCTTAAAAGAATTTAGTGTTTACAACTTGTAAACCATTTTTACAAAAATTAACCTTTTGAATTCTTCTTGTAAATAAAATATTTTCACACTTGGTTTAGTTCTAAAAATGGTGTAAGTGTATGTAGAGTCATGATTTTCCAAAAATCGATTCCAAAAAACAACTTAAAGTGTGTTTTAGGCACTTCCCGATACTTTAACTATCCCCTAGTGACGCAGTTTTATGGTCCTCACTTCCTTACACTCCATACTAGTGTAGTACCTTATTCATGGCCCATACTGGGTCTCAAAACACCGTCTGTCTATGTGCTGGCATTGTCAGCATGTTTCTGAATTATCCGTTTAGTGTGCTAACTGTGCTTTGTGCATCAAGTATGTCACTAAAGTTTGTATGTAATAAATGAAGTGACAGTATGAAGTGTGATGCATATGTATGTATGTTACAGAAATCAGAACGCAGTTTACGTCATCAGTTGTAATTAAGCACAGTCATTAAGCACATAATTAAAGTTAATTAATTGTACGGATACCTGGTTAAGGAGAGTTGTTACATCCAAAGCCATTGAAGCTAGCCATGGTGTTTAAAGGCTGTGATGATGCAAAAAAAATTGCGTGTCCATTGTTTAAGCGTGGAAAGTATTAGTACTTGCAGCCACAATGGATAACCCATTCTGAGCCTAAACTATTTACGGTCGTGTGAAACTGTTTTTCACTCGATGTATACTCTTATTATATGATTTTAAGGAAATTATGTATTAGATAAGTGGATGATGCTTCTAAGTTGTTTCAAAAGATACTCCGAAAGGAGTATGAACTGAGTCAGTGGAGGTATGAAACTATGGTGCATGGATTTTATAGATATGGTCGGAAAACCGATTCTGAAATTTGGGTCGAGGGGATGTTACGAAGAGGGTATCAGCTAAGCGAGTTTACAAAGTTGTTTTAAGGATGAGCATTATTGCAAAAACGGATAAAAGGTACAAAACTTTTTATTGTGGCCTATAATTTCTTCATGTTTGAACTTCAATTATTTGTATATTAAATTATATTAAATGGATTGATTGAAATAACATCTGCTGAAATTTGAGTTTGTTATTAGAGGCTGTGATGATGCAAAAAAACTTGTATGTTCATTGTTTAGGCGTGGCAAGTATTATTACTTGCAGCCACAATGGAAAGCCAATTCTGAGCCTTATCGATTAACGATAGTGAGAAACTACTTTTCACTCGAAGTATCCTCTTATAATATTACTGGATCGAGATGGAGAGGTCGAAGGTGTTGGCGGAGATCTTCAACAGTGGCGGGCGATTGGACATACTTAATTAGACGACGTTGAGGTCGCGTTGGTGTGGGGTGGTGGTGGTGGTGAGTGTCTACAAATATACGCCGTTCTTAAGGTATATTTCCTTACCTTTTTTTTATCTCCATTGTTGCTTCATGTTGTTTCTTGCGGCTTACATTCTCTCTTTTGAGCCTGCTGGTACCGTCAGTTCTGTCTTTATTATTGGGTTATAATGTTTTTGATTGTTGTTATCTCCATTCACTACTTCTAAATACAAATCTGATGGTCGGTGTTGTGGTTGTGGGTGTTGCGTTTCTAGGTTTATCTTTTTTTAACCTGCTTCATTGTTGTATTTGTTTAACTTTTATTTGGTTCTAATGGTTGTGAATGTTTTTTTTGCCTTAATTTTGCATTGTTTGGGAAACATGTGTCGCTTTTGTGGTTTTGCTTATTTGGGTGTTCTAGATGTTAATGCTTCTAAGTTGTCTCGGAAGATATGGCGAAAGGGGTATGAATCGAATCAGCGAACGTATGATACTATGGTGCATGGATTTTAAAGAAATGGTTCCGATTCCGAAATTTGGGTCGAGGGGATGTTATGAAGAGCACCATCCCACCAAGCCTACAAAGAAGTTGTTTCAAAGACGAGCATTACTCAGTGTTGGCAAAATGGATGGAATTGTACATGGTACGTTTAGATATATGGTTGTAAATGGTTTACCTTGTGATGGTTTTTGTTGTGTTTAGTCGTGTATAGATAGGAGGATGTGTAAAACTGAACCTTCTACAATTGCTTTAAAATCTCATCACTGAAATGGGTTATTCACTTATTCGAATCATCATTGATGTTTTTTAGAAGGCATGATTTGCATTTGCCAATCTAATGTTTTCACTACTTTAGGCCAATTTACGTTAGAAAAAAGTAACATATATCTTTCTTCCTGGTTTGTGATATGTAACAAACATAGGAGGGTAAAATGTCATACCCCGACCGCGTAATACAACAAACCGCGACGGAAACGTCAGGGAGTGTCGTAACAGAATCATTGTTTCACAACAATGGTAATTAAAGTTTTGTTTTATTTCGTTAATTGTCTCATTGTTTTGATATGAACCAAATAAATACAATAATTGTCTTTCAAATTTTAAGTCACCAAGGCCCGCGTCCATCCTATGTGTAGCAAGTAATCAACAATCGTCACGTAACAGAACCTGAAACATATGTGAAAACAATTAGCATAAAAATGCCGGTGAGTACATAGGTTTTGCATGTCAAATTCATGGCTTTGAATCCATATTGCAATACCTCGTCCAAATACGAGAGTTGTCGAGTATGTACCTTGAAATCAAAAAGTGTTTGATATTGCAATATGTTTTATCAACTTACAAGTTGATATATGTAAAACCAAAATCATTGTAGCCATGAATATTGACTGAAAACATTTGTCTTTGTAAAACCAAGTAATGAATCGTCTTTGAAAATAAACAACTATGGTTTATATCTTTAAGTAAACCTCGTTGTGTGTGATCGTTTGAAAACATTCATCCAAGTGATCTAGAAAACGCTACGACATGTAATGTGATAAAAGCACTTATATATAGGAAGTACCAGTGGCGTATCCACCATGCTTTTATCACATTACACACGCCTCGTTACCTAATCACTTACCATAAACCAATCGTCCAAATCGTTCCAATCGTTCAAATCATCCGTGTTTTAATTGTGAAATACAACTAACTAGGCCCTGAAAGACCTCTTTAACAAGATTAAAAAACCAACACATGATTTGTTAATCGGATAACAGTTTCTGTCGTTACCCACATTACCCACCAACGGGATAGTCCGATAACGGGATTTGTCAGATCCTATGGTACCATAACATACTACTGGTCGACTTGATCATAGTTAATGAATGTCATTTGATTGTCTTTCGACTAACGCCCCAACAAGTTCGTTCACATTATTGAAATCATCGTGTTTTATATAAACCATAGCATTTGTTTATGAAAACTCAAAAAGCATTTAGCATATATGAGTCACCCCAAAACAATTGGAAGCAGAAAAAGAGGGGAGCTATGTACTCACTTGAGATTGCAAGTATCCTTGATTAAGTGTCCTAACAAAGCTCGGGAAATCAAGGAATCAAGTGGCACCTAGTATCGGATCACTATGTTAAATATCGGGACCTAAATCGGGAGATCGGATAGAACGAGGTTTTGTAAACCAAATGAGTGTTGGAACTCATATGATATGGTTTAACAAAGCCTACATTCTAATTTGAAACTTATCCTAAGTGCTTATGACCCGTTATGACCCGTTAAGGTAGTGTACGCTACTTTAACGCGTCATTTGCGCAAATGCGCGTTCAGATGGCCTAACTAGTCCTATGATAAGTATTATATGCCTAAACATGTTTAATAATGTTGCATAATCAGTTTAAGTGTCAAAATTTTGGTTACATATGCTTAAATTGAATTTATGTGCGAAAAGGGCATTTTGGTCATTTTCCTAAGGCATATAAACTACCTATTATACAACTAATTAAACTAAGTGACCATAAGGTATATCCTCGGAAGGTTATTCCCTATACAACTATGGTCACAAATTATGTTTGGTTGGATCCTAATGATCGACCAAACGGGTTGGGTTCGAAAGTCTAAGCGGTTATCGAGACCGTTTGACTTACGACCCTAAATAAGCACTAAACTAGAAGTGACGAGTTAAACATGTTAAAGCATGTTTAACTAAGTTAGAAAACTGATTTATTTTCGTCGCAAAATGCACATAGTCGTGCATTTTGACCGAAACTTTGACTCGTCACTTTGACTAGTCAACGTGGTAATCAGTAGGTATAATCGCAAGGGATTATAACCATCGTGATTACGCTCACGTTGCAAAGTTTGATTGAACTTTGACTTGACCAATTCATGTTCAAAACCGAAAGTCAAACGGTAGTCAAACTGTTTGACTTTCAGCTTGTAATTGCTGAAAATAAATGAACTAGCCATGAAAGAACACTTACAAGTGCTCTAAGGCTGGAAAATGAACTAGAAAACTGAGTTGGGAGGCATCCACAAGTGGTAGTAACTCCAACTTAGAGTTTGAGATGAGAAATAAGGAATGAGCAATGAAAATGGGTAGATTTGAGGCCTATTTATATTTGTAGGAATGCCATAAGATCATGCCATGTGGTATTTGTGTCCTCCAAGGAATTATGAGATCAAAACAAGTGTAGAAATCTGATTAGAGGGCTTGGAAATCACTTAACTTGGTAACCAAGAACATAAAACAATCAAATAAATCATCAAAAACAGGCTGCTGTTGCTGGTAACATGTTTCTGCCCAGATCAGGGCGTCGCGTCACGTCGCGCGATGGCATAGGCCTTCTGCTGTCGCCGGACGTGAGGGCATAGGTCAGACTTTCAAAAATGGCAAAAATGGTCCCTACACACTCCTAAACATGTTTTTCGACGCGTTTAACCCCCGTTAACCCAATTTCAAGGCTCTACAAGGATGTTAAAGCGTAGGGGATTTTAAATATGCTCGGAAACATCACGGATGTCGGTTCATTTGGTCGTGCAGTCGCGTTGTTTGGTTAATTACGACGAAACTTGAACGGACGCAAAAACGATCCAAATTGCACGACGAATGGTATTTTTGCAATCCTATCACTAAGATAAAATATTTTAGTGATTACAAAAATTTTGGGATGTCCGGATATGGCCAGAATGCGAGATATGCACGTTTATGCAAACTTTCACAGTTTTTGACGCTTTTAGTCCCTGTTGATCAAATAAGCATATTTTCTCACACCGAACCCCTCAAAGCTTATTTCTAAGCTATGTTAAGGGTATTTAGGGTATGTTTAGCTTATGATCTTGTTTCGAAGTGTTTGTTGCTATATGGATCGGCAAACTTTTGCAGTTTGTCGCAAATAGTCCCTGTGATCGAATAAATTTTTTTTTGCCATACCAAACCCTTCAAAACTTATTTCTGTGACAACCCTCATAAATACAGGTATCCGTATAATTAATTAATATTAATTAGTGCTAAATAACTTTGCTGAATTACTTAACTGCTTTCTGATTACTGTATCATGCTTACATGTGCATCACATATTACATAATGTCACATCATTATCACATACAAACTATATTG
>JARYGA010033546.1:0-26410 GCA_030545235.1 Helianthus tuberosus
GATTCACGTTATCGACGTTTGAAACAAATATAAACATTTATATTTATTTTATAAAAGGATTCGCGTTATCGACGCTTGAAACTAATATAAACAATTATATTTGTTTATAAAAGGATTCGCGTTGCCGATGTTTGAAATAAATATAAACAATTATATTTATTTTATAAAAGATTTCTGAGTCTCGTTATTTTGTAAACGACGTTAGTTGAAACATTATCATCTCGTTTTTTGTGAGTTTTAAAGGGTCGTCAAAATATATTTGTCTATATTTATTTTTATAAAAATTACTTGGATCCGATAGGTTTTGTTTTTATAATATAACACGTTTCGTTTCACGGATTTTTATGAAAAATGGACAGAGTTTCCCCTGTTTTTAGACGATCCTGACAATGCAAGTTGTCGATATAATTTTCATAACGCAACATTCAATGTAACAATATATATATTTATTATGTTTATTAGGTCGCGATGTCGGTTTGATTTTAACTAATCTATACACGATATACATATATATACAATTCATTGCACGTATACAAGAAATTCTTATTACGACATTTATATTGATCGGTTCGATTGAGAGCTCGGTTCCGTGATTAAAAAAATAATTATATATTAAACAACATAAACAATATTCGCATCATTATTATGTTACCAAATCTCGTGCCGAATCGTTGACCGGTGTGAATTCAAGATCTGGATCGATTCCTTTAACTGTTGAATGCGTACGACCACGTGAAATGTGCGGAATCCAATCATGTGTGTGGATAGAACACGAGGGTGTAATTATAAACTGATTTCAATTGATAATCTAACAAGTACAAAGCCGAGAAATCAAACGGACAGAGTTTCCCCACTCTAGTCTCAAAAGTTACCAATGACAAGACCCTACACTCCTATTTATAGGCATTGCACATCTGGATGAACCAGGTTGGCGGATGGCCTCCATCCGGGTGGACGGGCTTCCATCTAGACGGATGGACTATTACATTATGTATCCGGGTGAACTTGTACTACATTCGTTCGTATGGACCTGTTGTCCATCCGTTCAGATGAGCTTCAATACATATCAACTTTGTCGTTTAGCACCGGTCTTGTATCATCTGATTAAGCTACGATAGGTGATTGACATAAGCGATAAACATATGCACTCACAGACTCCCCCTTGGATATTGCTGCAGTCAATCTCGTAGCTTTCTATCTCTCTCTCTCTCTCTCTCTCTCTGAGCCTTCACAAAGTGTTGACATTCTCAGCACCACAAACTCTCCCTTATACTTTAACAGACTCCCCCTTTTGTTTAACTCTATCTTTAGGCTCCCCCTTTCGTTAAGCTTCCGTGCTTTTAAGGATCGACAACTGGATCTAACAATCTCCTCCAGAATCGTTATATGGCTCTTCGAAAACAAGCTCCCCTTGCTTCGAGCTCGTCTTCAGACTCCCCCTTAGCCTCAGCTATCAGGATCGTAGTCTGGCTCTTTCATCTACAAATCTCAGTCCATTATATAAGATTTTTGACAATTTAAGATCATTAATTGAAGATCTAGCTCTATACATTTATCATGAATAAGCTGAAGTATTTCAAATATGTGACAACACAGGACATCGTTTGTTCACAGATATATGTGACCTGGTTCAAAATATTTTTGGATCGAGAAATATTTAAAACTATTTAAAAACTATTAAAATCTTCCAAGAACGATTGCCTGGCCCTTAATCACATATGTATTTGATAATTTTAGTTCAAAATCATAATCTGACTCTAAACATCAAAATATGACAATTACAGTATCCAAAACCTTTTATCAAATAATCATTCAAGTCCAACTTAATGACCTTGGAGATTTTACAAACTATTTTTGATATTTTTCATTTAAAACTTCAAGTTTCAAATTAATGAACTTGTTTTATTTCCAGAAATATGGACAACATACTTAGACTTTGAAACTCAGCTTTCGGACATCTGTTGTCAAAAATAAAGTAGAAACAAAATCTTTTTGTATTTTTTTCAAAGTTTATGCTAAAACATACTGAAAATATTTTTGTGATTTTTCTATTAAGTAAAACATTAAAGAAATATTTATAGACAATATTTTTGTTTGAGTTCATGTCAGAGGATCATATCAGTTTGTGATAAATCACTAGCACCATTGAGCTTTAAACACTTTAAGTTCTAAATGATTAACTTAGATTGTCAGTATACTGATTCACTTAAATTTTCACACAAAGTTCAACTGATTCGAGATACGAGATTTAGTGTTTTAAGCACTTAACTTATTCGCGTGTCTCAACTCAGAACACACTCCCGTATCAAGATTCCCTAGATTCAGTTTTACAGGTGAATATATTATATTGATATATGTACTCTAGGTTAGTGCGAGACCTTGAGAGGTCAGGTATGAACTACCGTTCAATAAAAGAGATGAAGGCTCGACTTTAGGTGTGTCCCACTTAAAGATCTTCTTTACAACTGCACTTGATTCATATCTTTCGATATTTTTTCAATTTTTATGCAGAGGGAAAGATTTATTAAAGCGCATAAAGTATTATACGAGGTCTAGGCCATTGCTGACGCAAAATCAAATGACCAGGTATAATACCCCAGATATCAAACAGTATAAAAACATAGTATCTTAGAATCAGGCAATCTCTCAAACAAGATTTCGGGGGTTACCCATATATCCGAGAGATGTTCCCCACGAGATAAGCAAGTTATTGATATTTAGGTTTATATCTCGAAATCAATCTACTAAGTGTGTAAAAACCTACTGGCATATCATCAGTGAGACCGTTTATCACATTTAACTTTCCATTTCTTTAGCGTGCTGTGATTGTCTACTGATGTACTATCATTTCCTCTTTTTACACAATACTCTTATTGTTTTTGGCTTTTTCAAATTTTCAAATGTTTTTGTATTTTCTGAAAGTATTTACTCCCCTAAAGTTTCAGGGTTAGATGTCAAATTTTCTTTAAAAATGTAACAAACCGATGTAGATAGCTTCGTCTCGCCATCCATTTTCTGCATTACATGCTCTGTTTTGCAGAAAGTACCCCCATGATTTACAACACACTGATTTTTAACAATGTTAAAACTATTTTCAATTGTGAAATAATCATGTTTGTTCAGCCGTGAGGGTTTCAGCATATTCAATCAGCAATTTTTCAAATTTTTGATTTTTTTGAAAAAATTAAAAAAAACGTATTTTTTTTTTCATTTTTCAATTATAACAAAGTAAAAAAATATTTTTGGTTTTGAATTTTTCTATTTTTATGGTTTTTGATATATGGTTTATTTATGTACAAAAATAAACAAACTCCCTATTTCTCATTTGCAGGGTTCAGCCTCCTCTTGTGCCAGGCTGCTCCCTCCTTCATTTTGACAATCAACCATCTGTTGGAGCACTTGCACATTCAAACAATTCAATTACTTGAACATACCAACCCAAGCTTGTTTCGACTCAGGTAGCTGAACACAAATCTTTCTAGGTAGAACTGGATAATTTCTTTCATTTTTCTCAAAAACATCTTCATTTTGATTATTATTCACAGAAGTCATTTGTTTCTTTGCCACCCAAACTTGTCCTTTTGAAACACTTCTTCGATAAAATCTTGAATCTGTTTGACTGTTACGTTTAGACAAATCAACTTTAGGTTTCCAGATTTGTTTTGGTTCAAACTTGGATGTTTTTGGCTTCCAAGTTTGTTTTGATTTTGAAAAACCAACATTTTGTTTCCAAACCTGTTTAGGTTCAACTTTGGGTGTCTTTGGTTTCAGTTTCCAAGTTTGTTTTGATCCAAACTTGGTTGACTTCTGTGTTCCAACCTTCCTTTTCTTGTCAACATCAACAGGTTTTGGATTTGGACATTTACGACCAAGATGTCCAATTTGATCACACTTAAAGCATATTTTCTTAGACACATCTTTAACCTGTTGTTGTTGATTTTTTTGAGCATAGAACTCTTCATTAGATTGTCGTCTAATTTCGAGTTCTTTCTCTTCTTCTGAACTTATCCCATGAACAAAGTTCATCTTTTTCCTGATAATTTGGCTTTTCAAATCGTTTCTTTTGGTTTTGTTTCTTTTTATAACCCAATCCAGCCTTCATGTTTTTCTTTTTGTAACTAGGTTTGTTATAAAAAGTTTTCTTGCTCTTTCCATCAAATTTTGAAATTTCAGTTTTCTCAATTTCTACCAGTTTGAAAACTTTGTTGATTTTATTTGAAATCACATTTTGAATTGGAAATTCATCATCCAAGAGTAGTTTTTCCGATCCAATCATGGTATAAACCAATCCTATTGAATCATCACTCACAACTTTCTCAGATTTTGAATTTTTCAAATAACTTTCATGAAAACTTCCCTCATTTTCATTATGTGATTCAGACTTATCAGTGTTGGTAGACTCCTCTGTGAGAACACTTTCAACAACCTTACCTACCACATCTGAATCATCAAGATCATCAGATTTTGTGTAAGTCACATCGATGTTGTCAGGTAATTGGTCAACCATGTTTATTGCTTTTTCCACCTTTCCACTTGAGATCTTATAGTGTTCTTCAACTCAAGTAATTTCTCATCCTAGTCTTTTTCAATTATTTTAGCTATTTCAAGCTGAAAGTCAAACAGATTGACTTACCGTTTGACTTTCGGTTTTAACCATGAATTGGTCAAGTCAAAGTTCAGTTGAACTTTGCAACGTGATCGTAATCATGATGGTTATAATCCCTTGCGATTATACCTACTGATTACCACGTTTACTAGTCGAAGTGACGAGTCAAAGTTTTGGTTCAAATGCACAATTATGTGCATTTTACGACGAAACCATTACAAATCAGTTTTGCAACTTAGTTAAACATGTTTTGATATGTTTAACTCGTCACTTCTAGTTAGTGCTTATTTAGGATAGTAAGTCGAGCGGGCTTGACCACCGCTTTGACCTTCGAATCCGACCCGTTTGTTCGATCTTAGAATCCGACCAAACACATATTTGAAACCATAGCTGTATAGGGAATAACCTACTGAGGTTATACCTTATGGTCACATCGTTTGGTTAGTTATATGATAAGTCGTTCTTATCCCATTAAAAATGACCAAAATGCCCTTTTTGCGCATAAATCCGTTTTTAGCATATGTAATCAAACCTTCATATAAACTGATGTTATAACATTTTAAACATATTTGGACATTTAAGACTTATCATAGGACATGTATAACCATTTGAACACGCGTTTACGCAAATGACACGTTAAAGTAGCATAAACTACCTTAACGAGTCATAATGGGTCAAAAGCACTTAGGTTTCATTCCAAATCAGAATGTAGACTTTGCTAAACCATTTCATATGAGTTCCAACACTCATTTGGTTTACAAGACCTCATTCTATCCGATTCACCGATTAGGTCCCGACTTATTAACAAAGTTATTCAATACTAGGTGCCACTTGATTCCTTGATCCTTCAAGCTTTGTTCGATCTTTATTTCAAGACATATACACAATCCCAAGTGAGTACAGAGATCCCCTCTTTTACATTTTTAAATGTTTTCGGGGTGAAACATATGTGCCTATCATTAGTTTCTTGTTTTCGTGACATTATACAAGCTATGTTCATCTAGTACATATAGTGCATGATTTTAATTGCATTTTGCTTCGTATGTTGACTTAGCATGCCTAGCACATTGATTTCAAAGATACTTTTACTTCATATGTTGACTTAGCATATCTAGCACATTGATTTCATGGACATTTTACTTCGTATGTTGACTTAGCTTACTTAGTACATGGTTTCAAAACATTTTCACAACATGCTTACATTGTTTAAGACATATTGGTGCGTTGAACTTCCAATGATACATTCATTAACATTATCCCACCGATCGGTAGTATGTTATGGTACCACCATAGGTTTGACAACCCCATTCCCGCTTCCTAGTTTTGTTTGGAAGTATCCATAGGGGAATGGCAGAACCCGATGAACATTTGATAGACCTTTGTCTTTATAATGGTCTATCCGACAGTTGACAGGGCTTGAATGTATTCGCCAACAATCCTAATATATGTCTTACAATGAAAGCAATAACTTATAAGACATAACTTTTGAATTGAGCAAAACCTTTGTTTATTCAAAGACATTGTTTTATACAAGACATTTTGACTATTCAAGACATTATTTCCTATGGTTTAAGCAAAGACCTTTTTGTTTACCATACAATACTTTGGTTTATTCATGGCAAGTTCGTTTACACAAAGACATTGTTTTAGACATGACATATTTTATACAAAGACACGACATATTTTATACAAAGACATGACACATTTTATACAGAGACATGACATATTTTACACAAGACATATTTTGGTTATTAAATTAACCATGCATTATTTCTTTTAAATCAATTGGTTTTCATATGATTTTACAAAAGAAAATATTTTTATAAAAGTTCATGGCTACTTTTTTTGTTAAACATTTATTTTAACATTCAAAGCCATGAATCCTCATCACAAAACCTATGTTACGCACAGGCATTTTTATGCTGACGTATTTATTTTCACATATGTTTTCAGGAGCTTATGTTTTGAGCATGCTTCACATAGGGCGGACTTGGGCCTTAGTGACTTTAAAATCTGCAAGACAATTGTTGTGTACCATTTGTTATCTTCTAAGACAATGTAATCAATTAACTCAATAAAACAAAACTTTATGAGCCATGTGTTATGAAACAATTTGTAACGTGACTCCCCAATGTTTCTGCCGCGAGATGTCGTTGTATATTACGCGATTGGGGGGTTACACGCCAGAACCCTAGTTCGGTAGCCGGAAGTGAGAGAGAAAGGTGAGGTGAGGTGCGGCTGATGTTAGGGTGAGTGAATGAGGGGATAATGTTATAACTTGGTATTTATAGTTAGGGTTAGTGTGGTTTGGGCCCAAGGCCTACTAGCCCGTTTCCTTGTGTTTTGCGCGGCCCAATGCGTCTACGAGGCCGGTTTTCAAACCTGAACTTCGTTTAATGTCATGGAACATTATTTTAGGGTAAAAAATACGTAAAATGATGTTGTTAATCGATGTTTGACGCGTTCGTTCGTCGGTTGCGTTAAAATTGTGAAAAATGCTTCGGTTGTCGTTTCTAGTCTGTTTTTCGATCCAGTTTCAACTGTGAATATTAAATTCGATTACAAAGCTAAATATATCATAATATTTCAGTTTTAGAGGTAATATACGTGTCTGATGCTTCCATTTCGTTGTCAGTGTGTTCCTGCAGCTGCGTTTTCTGTTCACGTATACGTTTTGTGACGTTCGAAAGCATGATTGATTCGCAAAACCAAATTCATATATATAATATATACATATAAAATTTGTATTTGTCGACGTTGTCAGTATTTCATCCGGTGTCAGTTTGTTATCGTTTAACGTTCAACAGATTTCCCGTAAATCACCATTCACGCACTGTAGAGCCGTATAGATGTTCCTAAGAACTCCAGAGGCCTAGTTAAGTTAATTTATGTCTTAAACACTTCTAATTATTTTTTAATGCTCGTTATTCATGTAATTAATAACCGAAAGTTACCGGTTATCACATCTAATAAATTAGAGATCCTAGTGGCACCTTTCTTATTCGCTGATGTCATTTTACCTTTAAGGCATTTGACACATGTTCCAAAGTCAGTGAAATTGAGAGGTGGTAAGACTTCATCCTACACTAGTCGAGTTAATCGTACTCATGAGATGTGGCCTAAACGTTGATGCCACAACATGGATAAAGTCTCTAAGTCTCGATTCTATTTCACCTTTGTGATTGATTCGTTAATATTATTGATATTCGTTAATTTACAAATATTTTAGTCCCCCGTTTTACCCCCATTTTATGCGTTTTTAGCCGTAAAACCGTCATTCGGATACTTAAAATTGTATACTTTTGTTTACAGGCTTAAAAATGCATACCAGACAAGATGATAGCAAAAACGAGGACTTTCCGGACAAAACGACAAAGCTGCGAAGATTCTGTTAGAAAACGGACCTGGGCGTATGGAACGATCGTTCCATCTGATGCACGACCGTGCATCTCCGACAAATGCTGAGAACCTCAGTGATGAACGAGGGGTGCGACTCGGCATGCAACAACAACCCGATGAAGAACGGGCGTTCCATCCGACGAACGGTCGTGCGATATCGTATCCGGTCAAAGATCTGATGACGTATGCAGTATGGTGACCCATCCCCAATAATTACTTAAAGTGCACGGTCGTGCCACACGGAGAACGACCGTGCCACAGCGAAAAAGTATAAAAACAGAGCTGAAACATTATGTTCGATATTCTGGAATTTTGGAGAGCAATCAAGGCGATTTTCAGGCTCCGGAGGCATTAGCTTTCACCCGGATTCAAGCCACATTGTCCCGATTAGCTCGATTACTATCCGGATCCTTAGTCTAGTGCTTGTTTATGGTTTGGTTTTCTAATCTTTCCATGTTTTTGTTAATCTTTCAAGCATTCAGATTATTGTTTATGTATTATTGTAGCCTTTGGGCAAAAACACAACAATCCCTTGCTAGATTATAGCCATAAGTATGTTAAACTTTGTTTGTAATGACACTTTGAAGTATTTTCTATGATTATCTTTGATGATTAGTTTGCAACCTTGTTATTGATATTGATTTCTTAATTATAAGTAATTATGTTGGATGATTGATGCTTGGTTAGTTAAGATAGTTGAAAAATGAAGCTTAATTAATCTTGTATTAGTAAACTTTGAACTTGGTTAACTAATTTAGCTTGGTTTAAATGTATGCATCATGATACTAGAAATGGTTAGTGATTTAATAAAATGTAATTATTGTTAATCAAGAGAGCTTGCCGTCACGTAAGGACTCTAACGGGTTAGATGGTGTCGTTATAGATTCTTGCCATGATTTGTTAGCTTAGTTAGTAGTTTAGGCCAAAATTGCTATCTTAGTGAATTATTGTGCAAGATTTGTAAAATGAACTCGGTTGTGACTTAATCTAGTTTATGCTTTTCTCGGTGGTTGCATTGTGTTTATCGGTGTTGCTTTCCTTGTTTAAGTGAGGTTAGAAAAATCCTAACGGCTGCCTAACTTATTTTTAAGAGATTTTCATAGACATTTATCAATTGCACGTTAAAGAACAATTTTAGGTGGTTAAAGTGTGTTTATCGTTTTAACTTTCCGAATGATTGTCATGTTAGGATTCCCGAAAGGGATACTAATTGTCTTAAATTGGAATATTGACCGAATGCTTCTAGTGCCAAAACTGACTTAGTTGACATGTTGTGGTTATGTATTTAGCAAGGCTTTTTATCTATTATCTATTATGTTTTTATTATGTATTTATTTATGCTTACTTTAGTTTAGTTAACATCAACAAAACTTATGTTTTTACCGGTAGTTTAGTGACAAAGGTCTAGTATTATTTCTCCGCCCATTTCCTTGGATCGATACTTGGTTCTTACCGATGCTTTATTACATATATGACGGGGTACACTTGCCTCTTTCGTGTGTGTTTTGATGTAAAAGTAATAATCACTTTTATAAATTTAAAACCCAATCGTGTGTAATTTCATAGTAAAAATATGTGTAGTCGCGCACACGTCAATTATATAAAAACAAAGATTTGGAAAAATTATCATCTAGTTCTAAGCTATAGAGACCACCATCCATAATGCCAGTACCATAAACTATAGAATCATAAAGAATAGAGAGTTTGTGATGACCATGAGTAACATCAAAACCGTCTATGTCTAACTTTGGTCTTGATACAAGGTGCCGAGTAACCTTAGGAGCATATACGGTATCATAAAGTTTAATTCATAAACCAGTTTTCATAATAATTGTAAGGTTCCCACAACCTTTAATTCTAGTTCCTTATCATTCCCCATTTTTAGTGTTCTTTAGTTTCTTCACAGCCTCTGGATTGTAAGGATTCCCTGAGTAGAGTTGGTCACATAAACAATAGAGCCAGAGTAAAACCACCAAGAATTAGCTGGAATATTTAAATTATAAGACTCAAGTATCGTAAAGAGACTATTACCTTTCTTAGCGAGCCATTCCTTAAAGTCAGGGCAGCCCTTCTGCTTATGTCTTGTCTTTTTTACAAAACTTGCAGTAAGGCCTACTTACACAGATCTTAGAGTCGAAAGGTGCACTTAGATTAGGCTTTTGGAATTTAGAAGATTCCTTCCTGGGATAGTTGTTATTCCTCTTCTTGGAGTTGGAGGTAGCAAGGTAAGCAATTTTGTTCTGTCCATCCTCGTACACTCTTCCTCATGTACGCACATGGCAATCAACTTATTCATCATCCATTTCTCCTTCTGAGTGTTGTAATTGATCTTGAATGCTTCATAGAACATTGGAAAAGAAGTTATTATGAATTGTAGTCCTTTCAGTTTGTTGGCCATGTCGTTCATCATCATGATGTGCTCATGAATGTCGCTCCTTCCATCATACTTAGTAGTCACCAACTTGAGAATTAAAGTACTAGAATGCACCTTAGACGTCCCTTTGAATTGCTCATCCACAAAAGCCAAGTAGGTTTTAGCATCATGAGAGTCTGGAATGGATCCTCTAATTGCAGTGCTAATGGATTGTTTCATTAAACGAGAGACATGTGATTACACCTAGTCCACTTTTCAAAAGCAATTTGTGCCTGAGGTGTGGATTGAGGAGTAAGTGTTGCAGGTTTAGGCTATCTCAGGGTGTAGTAAAATCCAACAAAGCAAGAGCTAGCATGAGATAGTGCTTCCAGGCAGCAAAGTTATCACCAATTAATGGTGGAATCCTGCAATTGGGAGCTATTAGTAGAAATTAAATGAGAAAATTAAGATACTAAAATAGAAGTCTTAATGTGATCTAAGGGCAAATTATACTAAGGCAGGCATAGGTAGTGACCATTTTAATTATGAAGTTGTGTTATGTCTATTATTAACATCAAACTAATAGACTAAGTTGATTTAAAAGTTCTACTTAAACGAAGATAAATCACATTTGGGAAGAAGTGAAATCATTGAAGAATGTGTGCAAAATAATTGTGACAAATTACCGTTGGGTAGAAGTGTGACAATTATCTTAATTATGCACGTGTTAGTTATGCTAGACATGAATGTATCACATCACCTTTGGGCAGAAGTGAAACATCAAGAGCTCATTCAAGTTAAGCTAATTGGTTTAGTAAAAGAATTAATTTTATCTAAGTATTTACAAGACCATTAAGTTAATTAATAACAAACCACCTATTAGCGCAGGGTTTAGGGGAGTTGCGCTCATGAAAAGGTTAGTTCACGAAAATGAGTTCTTGAGAAAATAGTTAGTTCTTGAGTTTTGGGTTCACTACATTTGAGTTCTCTATGTTTGAGAATTCTCGGGTTCTCTAGTTATGGGTTCTCTAGTTTTGAGTTCTCTAGTTTATGGGTTCTCTAGTTTTGAGTTCCCTAGTTTATGAGTTCTCGAGTTTATGAGTTCTCTAGTTTATGAGTTCACTTAAACTCTACCATTTATGAATTCACGTAAACTCTACTTTTATGATTTCACTTAAACTGAGTTCTCTTAGAATTGGTGGAACAAAAATCTTAGTTCTCTTAAAATTGATGTAACAAAAAATTGAGTTCTCTTAAGATTGATAGAACAAAAAACAGAGTTCTCCTAAAAATGATGGAACAATAAGTTCTCTTAAAATAATGGAACAAGAAATTAAGTTATCTTAAAAATGATTAGAATAAAAAATTTGAGTTCTCTTAAAAATGATGGAGCAAAACTTTGAGTTCTCTTAAAAACCATAGAAACAAAGATGTGAACCCAAAAATAAAACATGAGTTATTTTTAAAAGAGTTAATTACAGTTTGCTTCTCTATGGTTTGGGGAATTTTTCAATTTGCCTCCCTCTAGCAAAGACTTTTTGTGCTGAATACATAAACTATCTTTTTCTTGCAATTTGACACCCTGTACTTTTTTTCGTCCATTATGTTGTTAGCCGGGAAGGACTAATTTTGCCAAATAGTGAAAGTATGAATGTGGAGGGACTAAAAGTGTCAACATGCTGAAACTATGCCTCTGAGTGACCCTTTACGAACTGCAAGCTTGATGCTATACGTTTGTGTCCATACTCTCAAAGTAAGCCAAATGTTGGACGAGAAGGACCATTATTGACAACATATAAAAGTTAGAACTTGGAGGGACTAAAAGTGACAACTTGTGAAAATTCTGGTCTTTGAGCATTGTATATGGACCGTAGACTATACGTCTATACGGTCCGCAAAGAGGTGATAAAATGAGCGCGTAGAGGACCTTTACGGACCGCAAAGGGTATACCCCTACGGTCCGTAAAAGAGCGCCAGCGACAGAAAATTCTTTGGAGCCCAAACAAAAATGTGTAAAACCACTAACTCAAAACTAGGGGATTCATGACTGCCATGCCATGTTCTAGGACTCTTGTTCTCACCTTCTAGCTCCTGCTAACACGTGGAACCACCTCCTTCAAGCTTTCCAACTATAAATAGAAGTGTTGTTGCAACACTTGAACTTGCACCTTCTTTATAAATCATTCTATCTCTCTCTGGAAGTTCCTGGTCCTTAGGAGCATCAAAATCAAGTTCATTTTCGTCCAAGGATCACTTGTAAGTGTTCCTTCCTTGTTCATTTTTGTTTTATAGGCTTTTATAGCTGAAAGTCAAGCAAATTCGATATTTTCTTTGATTTTTGGTTTAGACCATTATGGTCCAGCCGTTGTTCGATTCGAACATGGTTACGTGATCGTAATTAGGTAGGTTTTAATCCTTCAAAAGGGCACCTCCTGAAAATCAGGTTAACTTGGTCAATTGACGGGTCAAAGTTTATTATTTAAAAAGTCAAAGGGTCAGTTTTCGTAAATGTTATAATCTGATCATATGTATGTTATAAATCATGTTTTGACACTTAAACAAGTTGGTAATAATTATTAAAACATGTATGAACATGTCCGGCTCGTCAATTCAAGTTTTAAGGTCGGTTCGCAACTGAAAGTTCAGCAGTTTGACTTCTGCTTTGACTTTCGATTCTGACCCGATTTAGCTTAGTTAGCTACTGAACTAAAGTTGCATTATGATTTTATTATAATGTAGTATAACCCTCTGAGGTTATATTACACAATCATAATCAGATTCTAAGTTACATGCAAGTTTCTATATTATGCCAACTTTGACCAAAATGCCCTTTATGCAATAAACAAGGTTTTAATCAACAATGAACTTGCAAATGATTTATCTACTAATATGTTAATGTAATTAACATCTTTTAATATTATGAAACTAATCATAACCTGAGTTTGGATACAAGATCGCAAATTGTGTTATTTAATGACCGAAACGCCCTTTTGGCGCATAGTATGGTATTAAATCATAACTATCAATCAAAATTTAATACCTACTGATATTATAACATATTTAAAATGTTTTCACAGTAGGTACTTGATCATAACTAATATTTTTAAATAAGTTCTCAAACTATGTATGTAATGACCAAAATGCCCCTACACTTCATAGTTTAGTCTTAAATCATAAAACCCATACATGTTTGATTACTTACTGATATTACATCATAAATAAAGTATTTTTACATAATGAACATGTTCATTATATCAGTTTATATGCAAGTTCTTATGTTACATCGCAAAATGACTAAAATGCCCTTATGAGGCATATTTTGATTTTAAAACCTTCATGGGCATATCAGTTGCTAACCTACTGATGCTACAACTTCTTTAAAGTATATTGGCTTATATGCATATGGTTAAGCTTATGTAACTAGTTTACGTAAGCTTACCGAAACTGGTCAAACCTTATTATTTTTACTTCAAATTCCAGAATGTGTATTGTTTACCCGTATTATACATTTCTTAGTAATTTTTGGGTTTAAACCACATTCTATTCCGGTCATTGCTTAATCCAGTGTATCGTACTGTTTTTTATAATTTAAGTTAACCGGTCCAAGTCTATGACTTGAATAGGACCCGTTGACATTCTAATTGGTTATTTATACCATCATTCCAGACTAGGGCCTTCCGTTAAATTGTACCTACCTTAGTTAATCGATTAACGGCTGAGCTATTTATAATTCTTGCATATTAGGATGAGTTTTAGCCCAGGTAAATACTATTAGCCTATTTTCCCTATATGGGCTTGGGATACGGTAAATTATTACTGCTTGGTCGGGTATGGGATCATATGTCGGAATGTGATTACAAAATCACCATGACCCGTTTTAATCTGTTTGGTGTGATAACTTAAACATTGGGGTTAACGCGACCGTGTCCTGGATATCCTTGACTCATTTAAGTTGCTAATGGCCATGACCAAGCACGGGGTGTAGGCTATACACCTGACAGATGCTAATGCTATTATAAATGTTTTTCTTACCCACTAGTTGGGGATAACCCCTTTGTGGGTTTAAGTGAGGTGTCGATTAATCATGTCTCGGTGTTTAGTACTGGGCCCCATATGTATTGACAGGCATGTAAAACTGTATACAAAATCATTTTGAATTGTCCAAAGTTATTTATAAAATCATGTGCCCTGTGCCCTTAAAATGATTTTAAAAATATTTTCAAAATGAGTCGGTTGATTGTATTTACCAGTGTAAACTGACGTATTTTCAAAAGACTAAGTTACAGGTGCAAGGATACATATATAGGCTGTAAGTTGCTCGGTAATGCTAGAAGAGGAATTTGCAACTCCTTTGCATAAAGCCTAGTAGTCTGTTGATCTCTTTTTTTACATTTTACGATCCGCCTGTGGATCTTTATTAGAAACAAGTCTGTATTATTATTTTTTAACTTTCGGACACTTATGTTTGTAATAATATTTTAAACTCCAAGACTTCCACTCTGCTATCTGTGTTTGTGTCTATGATGATACCAATTTTACGTCACGATACCCCCCACCCGGGCCCACCAGGATTTGGTTGGAAATTCGGGGTGTGGCACTAATCCTGCTGACCGGCATGACATAGACCCAAGACTCAAACCCTAAGACATCAATGAACCTGGTCTGTAGAATCTGAACTTCCTAAGATCACGAACTAATGAATCCAGATCATGTGTATCCCCGGACAATCTAAAGTCAGAACCACTCGAATGTTGTTGCATATCACGAGTTTCGAAAATACCGGCATTTCAATATATTCTATGAAACTTTTATTCCCCCTCATTTTTGCAAATTCTGACTTCTCTAATCTTTATCACTAAAGTTCCCCCTCAAAATAGGCAAATCCAGTCCTCTCTGTTCTCTTAAAAACTCAACTATGCCGAAAATGTGTCATTTTGGCCCACAAAAGTCAGTTTTTCATCAATGCGGATTTTTTGATTTGGCCCATTAATAGTTAGATACTCAGATGATAAACATTCTGCATAGGTATCATGACTACCCCACTAACTTCAACATTTTGTGATCTCATGATCATATATGTTCTCTAAAGGCCCTGACGGTGTCCCCGAACAGTCTGTATTTGTCATTAAAAACTCGAAAAAAATTTCAATCACCAAATTTTTTTTGGACACTCGTCTCATCACCGTGATCAAAAAATGCCATTTTTTAGTCATTTGGCTCATTCAAGCAAATGGAGTCGGTCCATTCGTGCGATTGAATAACAATCGTACAAACAAGTCCCTTCGTACGAAGAGAGTTTTTCCAAATAAACTGATTTTTCTCTTCGTGCGAGTGAGATTCTCTCTTCGTGAGAATATAGGGTCTCTTCGCGCGAAGTGGTTCCTTTGTACGAACATGGTTGATCACATTTTTCGATCCAAAATCTTTATTTCTGCGAATTTCATGATGATACCTCACAGATATGAACAAAAATCAATTCCGAATCTAATGATGTCTTCAATTTCAAATTCCATCCGTGAATTGACCTCCAGTTTGATGTTTTACGTCTAAAACCCTCTAAAAACCCATAATTCATAAGCGTATGTAATTCAATTAACTGTTAGATCGATTGAATCAGTACCGTAGCTCTGATATCAATTGAAAGTCAAGGATCCGGTAGGTTTAGACGGAAGTTTGGGTAGAATATAACTAATTTGGTAGAATATTACTATTAAGAATGTAGTAGAAGCAGAATAGTTGATTGCTTCATTCATACCAAAAGAGTTTACATCTTTTACAAGTTGGAGAAAAATTTCTCCAGCATTTCCCCTCTGGGAACCAAAAGTTCCATCAAGCTCTCACTCACAACTCCTATATATAGGCAAGATCCTCTGTGCGAGTGAGCTTGGAGTGAATGGAACAATCCATTTGTGCGAACTGAGCTAGTGTCCCTTCATGCGAAGGGTTGCTTCGTACGAAGGGAACTTTTCATGAGAAAACCATTTTTCTAACTCTCATCTATACAATATTCAACACACGCTCTATCTAGCCTATCCGCACAGTTACCTACACACAAAATAGGCTCTAACAACCATAATGACAGAAGAACCTTTGTCGTTTAATGAAGAACAATCAAATGAGTTTGGTAGTAAAATCTGAGGTGAGGCTAAAATAGTTAAACGAACATTTAATGTAACATTTTCTAAACCTGGAAAAACGCTTCATTTAATGTAAAAAAAAAACACTTCATTTCCTAAACCTGAACATTTAAGGTAACTAGTAAACCTGGAGTAATACCCTCCATGAATGAAGAAAGGATATGGTGTAAGAATAATGTTAGGACAAATCTTTGTGAGAATGTTAGATGGATAAGAGCATATTTGATATTTTGAGAAGACGGGCCTTGAGAAGAATAAAAGAAAAGTAACCTACAAGTATAACAGTCAAATTACTATTCTAACCCTCCTTCATAAAGTTAATGTGGACAGTTGGCTCAATATATACCACACATCTAGGTTTCTAGGGTTTACAAAACTGCGGTGGGATTCCACTTTAGAATTAGCCTATATGTCTAAGTCCAAAACATGATGTCTACATGTCAACACATCATGTCTAAGTCCAAAACATGATGTCTACATGTCAATTCATATGTCTACATATAGGGAGATGTTCCTGTTAAAAGACCTTTTTTGTAAGAAATTTGAGAAAACATATGAATTGACATGTAGACATCATGTTTTGGACTTAGACATGATGTGTTGGCAAGAAAAACACTAAACATAACAATTTAAAAAACAATGAAATGTACTATGGGCATGAAAATTAAAACACAACTAAAACACACTACTTAACACTTAAAACACACCACTTAACATTCTTGGCATGATGTTTTAAGTTTTAAGCCTAGAATCCATTGCATTGTGTCTTAAATTGTTATGTTTGGCATTTTTCTTGCCAAAACAACCCAAAATATCCGGACCAAGTCCAAAACCTGATGCATACATGTCAATTCCTATGCATTCTCACACTTCTCATGCAAAATGTCCTTTTTACATGAATAAAAAATAGTATTACACATGTGTAACACTACGCAAAACCTAAACACCCTAACACCCCCCCCCACACACACACATACCTAAAAATTAAACCCTAAACCTAAAGCCCCCAAAAACCTAACCCCAAAAGCTAAACTAGATCGAAAACCTAACCTTAAAAATAAACTAAACCAAAAACCTTAACCCTAAGGATAAATCGCATGTGCAACATAACATATGCTGTACATGTGTAATACTAAATTATTTTTTGAGTGAATCGCAAATTTTATCCTTTATATTTATACACTTTTTCAAGCGGTGTCCTTTGTGTTTAAAATTGATGAGTTTTGTACTTAATGTTTTAAAATCTTGCACGTTTTGTCCTTTAGCCCTAACCTAGTTATCTTAAAAATGCTAGACTTACAACAACAAAAAAGTGTGTTTTTACGCTTTTTTGGTAGTTTTTTTAGTACTCTCTCACTCACTCACTCACACACACACACACATATATATATATGTGTGTGTGTGTGTGAAATATAGGAAAAGCTAGTGCAGCAATTTTTCAAATATATGAGGGCATGGTATATAAATGGCTGATGGGATGCAGTGAGTTTTTAGTAGATTTTTTAAAATTTTAGAGATAGAGGAAAGTTGAAGGATTGGATGTGAATGCTCTTATTGCAATATTTTTAAAAAAAGTACACGTTTTAGTACACAATTTAAGGCTTTGTGTTAGGCCAAGTGTTAGACCCGAGCGTTAAGATGACAACAACACAATGCGAGATAAACTTTATGGACCAAAACTGCGATGAACAATTAATCATGTAAAAAAAGGTAAATTACACTTTTCATTCTTTATCTTTCGAAATTACAAGAATCATCCTTTACATTTTAAAAACATTCACCGTATGTCCTTTGATCCTAACCCAATTAAAATTTTCATTTAAATTTGAACTAGATCTGAAACACCACCACCCTAAATAGTTTGGACATCCAAGTCACTTATTAACATTTCTAGAAATCCACTTATTAAAAAAAAAACCTTAAAAGTCAAAATAATCCCCAAAATTTACCCTTTTCCAAGGGATTAAGTTCAAAACCATCTTGAATCCCAAGATGGGAACAACTTTTCCAATCCCCTTCTTCCCCATCTTCGGCGACCAAAACCCTAGTTATCACTGCCCTGTAACCACCCTAATCCGATAACCCCACCACCCGATCCCACACCAAAAATTAAAGAAACCCAAAACCCTACTTAAGAACCAACAAATTCAGTAGACCCATCTATAATAAGTGATAAAATGGAAATCTGGAGAGTGAAGAGGAAGGTAAATGTGGGTTTTGCTTGTTTTTGTAACCACCCCTATCACAATCTAGACCAGGGGAGATTGAAGAAATAAAGATAATGATGTTTTTAGTGGCCGGGTTTGGTGGTGGTGGTGGTGGCCGGATTTGGTGGTGGCTGTCATAGTGGTGGTGGGGGTTGATTGAAGAGAGAGAGAGACATAGAGACAGAGAGAGAATGGGGAGATCTTAGATAGGGAGATAGGGGTTTATGTTTCTTATCAATATATATAGTAGGTTATAACCCCGTGTATTACACGGGGTTGAATAAATAAATTTTATATACTAAATAATAAAACAATATATCTTTAAAACCCCATTTATTGTACGGGTTGAATAAATATAATTTTATATATTAAATAATAAAAAGTTATATCTATAAGAACTATATTGTACAGGTTGAATAAATATAATTTTATATACCAAATAAAAAAGTTATATCTTTAAAACCACGTGTATTACACGGGTTGAATAAATGTAATATTGTTTACCAAATAATAAAACAATACATCTTTAAAAAATCTCATTTATTACACGGGTTGAATAAATGTAATTTTATATACCAAACAATAAAAAAAATTACATCTTTAAAAATATGCGCATTACACTGTTTGAATAAATGTAATTTTCTGTACTAAATAATAAAAAATATATATTCTTAAAAACCCCGTGTATTGGACGAATTAAATAAATCTAATTTTATATATCAAATAATAAAAAGTTATATCTTAAAAAACCTCATGTGTTACATGGGTCGAGTAAATGTAATTTTGTCTAGTGAAAATACAAATATTTAATATATTAATATAAAGTTTGGTTTTCGTGATAAAAATAGATTATTCTGTTGTTGTAAAATTTGTTAACGGAGTCTTAATAAATTTAACCATTTATTTAAAACTCCGTAAATGTATAAATGATAAATAATATTAGTTAATTTTATTTTAAGTTTCGTAAAATTTATTTGATACCAAACTAAAAAAAACGTTTAAATATAATTAATTCAAATAAATGATATTATAAATGAGAAGGAGATTGAACTAAATAATAACTATCCATAAGATATTAAACTAATAATATTTAGTAGGAGGGTTGTTTATAATATAAGATATTAAATTAAATAATATTTAGTATGAGAGTTATCTATAATTAATTAGAAGAGATTAAATTAAAAGGATAATTATCTATAAGAGATGGTTTAATATGATGGCAATTGTGGTAAAGTGGTTTTCTTTTATTATATAGTATAGATTGTTTAATTTTTTTTAAATCTAGTTTGTTGTAATTGGCTAAATATATTTTTAGATAACGAATAAAATTACCAGCCTACTCTTATGTGCAAGACAAATGACCACGATTAACTCTAAATTTTAATTGGGTTAGGACTAAAGGACATACGATGCAAGGTTTTAAAAATGTAAAGTGTGATTCTTGTAATTTCATAAGGTAAAAGATATCCATTACAATTTGGTATAAATATAAAGGATAAAAAGTGAAATTTATCTGTCGAACAATATAATTTTTTTTATAATAACCTTTAATAGAAAAATGAAATTAACATGCGTGCACGGAAGTATAAATAATTATTTTTATCTCTTACCAAACTTAATTTTGATAATATTTAAACACCCCCATCCAAACTGTCACCAACCAATACACTATAATAAGCATATAAACATTACCAACTTTATCCAATTATTGGTACATATACCAATAATTAGCACCAAAAGAGGAATACTTTTTTGGGAAGTGTCTATTATATGTATACACATGTTATATCTACTTTAAAGGATGTTCACGGGCGAATATAGAAAAAAAGTTGAGAGGTAGTACAGGTTAAAAAAAATTGTTTTAGAGTAGCTCATACATAAAAGGAAGAAAAAAATTAAACTTACATTAAAAATTTTAATGTATTTTATCAAGAAAGTTGAGGGGTAGCACAAGTTACATGAGGATTGATCACCCTCTCTCACGAAAGGGTATTTTCATACTCTCTAAGGTTTAAAGGTTTTCACCTTTCTAAGTCTTGGAGTTTATACACTCCCGCCTGTAGCGCATGAAAATTTGGGATTTTCCCCAGGATACAAGGGATTTATCTCCAGTACATCCTTGGGTTTTGCCCTTGGAACGTAAAAAATTGCCTATACAATGGAAACTGACATTCAGAAGATTTCTAAGTATTTGAAGACATTGTACACAGGGGACATTCCTACCAAGGCGGTGATGTAAAGCTCAAAGGCTAAAGCTCGGAACTAGTATGCTAAATATCTCACACAGGGGACATCTTTATTGGAAAAGTTGCAAGGAGATTGAGGTTTGATAATAGGGTTATATACTACTCCGGGTATGATCTTTCCTTTGTAAACATCATCTAAGTTTTTAGTAACACTATGTTTTAGAAAAGGTTAAGTATCCTGATATATTTTCAAAGTCCTTTTCAGGATATTTGATTAAGGTGTTTGAAACTAGTATTAGTTTGGAACTTTGATCATTTAAGTATTATCAAAACTTGGTTTTGGAAAAATAGATTGTTTTTCAAAAGCTTTCTGCAAAGTTGAAGGAATGTTTGGAAGTTCTATCTAATAAAAAGTTTTTACAATATATCGCTGAGCATATTGATCAGGATATTTTCATAAGATAACAAGATAAATTTTTTACAAAGCTAAGAGTTACATTAAATAATGCAAGGTAATAACAAACAAATAAAAAGATGAAATTATTCTTGAAGCAATCAATACTGGTTGATAACCGAGGGTTTCATCCTGAAACCTAGGACCCATCCACCTTTGGTCATCACATTGTTCTAGTGCAGGAAATGTAAATTGTTCAAAGACAGGAAAAGTAAATTGTTTACACAACCACAACCATGAAATTTAAAAAAGTGGGCTCCGGCCTTGGCACGTATATCCATCATCGCCCACTTCGCCGCCTAAGAAGCGGCACCTTCTTGATCAGTAACCTCCTTCCCAGCATTCGCACCAGCATCAGCCTCAGGATTCTTCTCGGCATCACCACCAGCATTGGCCGCTTCCTCCGCCGCCTTAGAAGGCTCTTCACCAGTATGTTTTGCAGGATGAGCAACGGGATGACCTCCGAGGCCCTGTAGTTTCTCCTCCCAAGCCTTTACATTCCAGGAGGGGCATTCAAAACCCAAATCCATGGCCTCATAAGCCATCCTTATCCTGGCTTGGAGAAGAGAGACGACCACAGATGCTTTGAGGCTATCCCGATATGAACTCATATTCTGCTGATATTGGAGAAGGGCGGCATCTAGCTTGGCTTGAGCATCCTCATTGGCTTTGTGGAGGGCAGCTTGATGTTCCTGAGTCATTGCCTTGTATTTGTCTTCATAATGCTGGGATTTGGCAGCCGCAATGGTTCCTTGATCAGCTATGGTGGCTTCAGCTTTCTCCAGCTTGATCTCCAACATCTTGTTAAGCCCGCAGGCGTCTTCATACAAGTGCATAAGGCGGTCCAAACCCTATTGATAAAGACACAGGTATCGATGTAAAAATAGGCAGGATAAGGACTAACATACTTGTGCAGGATATTGAAAGGAAAATTTTACCTGTTTGAGGAATGAGGTGGCTTCGTTAAACCCATGGTTCTCGAGAGAGAATGTTTCAGAAACAGTTGGAGAATCCGACTCCTTTCTCTTCCGAGAACTGGATGCTCGGGTCTTGGATGCCGGAGGGGCTTTAGGAGCAGAAATGGTCCTTGAAGAGGTAGGTTTCGGTGTAGCAGACGACTTTGTCTTGGATTCCTGTTTGATGGGTGCGAGGCTGGAGTAGCAATCCAACTCGTCAAGTTCGAAACCCTCAAGGTTGACGACTGGTACTATACAAGGGAAGATATTCTTAAACTCATCATACTTTTGAAAAGTAATTAATATATGCTGAGAATGTGCTTACCAGACATTTCTGAGCTTGATTTCTGGCTTGAATCTGTAAGAGACAGGGAGAAAGTTCTTTCACTGGCAGGAAGACGGTAGATTTCCTTGATCTTGGATTCGGATTCTGCACTGGGAGGCACTAAATCTCTGAAATTCGCTGCATAAAAACATCAGGATATAAGTCCGGGATACAGTTTGAAGATATAATTGGGGATATTCCTAAAACCCTAAATCCTACCCTTGGTTAACCATTTAACCGGTAGATCGAAACCCTTATCAATAGAGTCTCTTTTTACGAAAAAGAATTTTCGTCGCCATCGATCCTCGTTCTTGGTGGCTTTGAGAACCAGAGGGTTATTGGAGGTAGAAAACAGAAGAAAACGGTGATTGCCGTGGGATCTCAACCGGTATGCTATAGGAAGGTCCTCAACAAGTAGGTCAGGAAAATGACGAGATTTGATTTGGTCCAACACTATTAAAACTCGCCAAACCATTGGCATAATCTGGGCATAGCTAAGGCCAGTGAGTTCGAAAAAGCGAGAGATAAAGGGTGGAAATGGGTACCGGAGTCCAAGAGAGAAGGGGTAGGCAAAGAAACAAACCCACTCATCAGATATCGTGTCTGATCGGGCTTCCCGATCAAAAGGGCGAAAGACTGTTCTGGTGGGGAAGGCGCCAGAATTTTTAAGAGCAGCGATGTCGGCGTTGTTGAAGCAGCAGATCTCCTTTGCTGGATCAACAATGAAATTCTGACTTACGAGGCTTGAGGCTGGTCTATCCGATTGTGATCTTGTTCGTGATGCCATGAAAGGTGTTGAGTAAACTGAAAGAAATTCAAGAAAGAAGGATAGAGGATAGAGAGAAAAGTAATTACCTGAAGATTGCTTGAAGAAGGATAAAAAGAAGCAGAAATGATTTGGCTAAATATAGGCTTAATATAGGGGGGTAAAGAGTAAATATGGTATTGGAAATGGCACACTGTCATTTCAAACATCGTTTCATTTTAATAGCCTCGATCGACGAGAAAAGGTTTTGAAATATATCCGTTGGATTGGTATACCAACCGATATATTTGGGGACAATTGTTGTGGGTCATTTTCTGAGTATACATATCCTGACTAATATCCCGCTTTTTATTGTTTATTTGTGACCAGGATACTGGACGAGGATATTGCTAACATCTTGGACGATATCCTAAGTCTGAGTGAATTAAACACGAGCAGGTTAATGGCTGTAAGTTACTAACGGTCATCAGGACTTCTTCTCCTCAAGACTCGGGCGTGTTTGTTGAAGGAGAGACGTTGAACCCGAAAGACCAGGTCCACAAGGTTCGATTAAGGAATATTCGCTGGATCCCGGAAGTTTAGGATAGTTTGTTACATTATCTTTACTATAAATAGATGAGGGCGGATCAGTTTAAGGCACACAATTTTCACTAACACTCTCGAACACTTTCACTCTCTAGCTCATTGCAAACACCACACTTGTATTCAAATTTCATTGTAACACATAGTCGATCCGCACCACATCCTGCACTGTATCCTGATATTTGAAGCAATAGAAGAACAAGGCAGCTGCGATTGTCAGCTCCCGAGGTTTTATGCCGGCGATCTAGATTGATCAAGGGCTTTCCTCGTACATCTCGTGTCGTTTACTTTACTTTTGCTCATAGTTTGATCATAGATACAGCTCTATATCCTGAGCCGTATCCTGAATACTGATTTTCTAAATAACTTGACAAGCACATTTTCAATACACTTTCTAGCACACTACCCCACTTAACTAATTTGATCACTAAATTGCTTAGGTAATTTTTGACCAAAACAATTTGGCGCCCACCGTGGGGCAAGTGGTGCTACTTTTACTAAAAATCTTTGCAAAATCATTAATCGGTTTTCTATTTTCTAAACTTTTTGCCACATTGTTTACAATGGCCTCAAGATCAAACATGAGCTCTTCCACTATGTCTGCTACAACCTCTGCTACCACTGGTTCGGTGCTTCCACCACCTCCTCCAAGGATGCCGTTTTCTTCACAATCCCAAGATGTTATCCCTACTCGGAGTGTCCAGGGATCTGCTCCCGTTTTAGCCTCTAACGATGAAATTTTGACTTTATTTGGAAGTGTGCAGGAACAAATGAGGCAGCAACAGGAGACTAACCAAATGCTATTAAGAGAAATACAACTCTTAAAAGCTAGCTCGAGTAGACCCGCTGAAGAAACTGTCACTCCTATACAGCCCAGGGCTTTGAACTTCAGTTCCGCAGTTTACACTGAGGATAATAGGGGGAATATCGTCCCAAGCCATTCTCAGAATCATACCCCTGAGATACCCTCTTCGGTCAGGATATCGACTGTGAGAAGTTCAGGATATGCTTCAGGATATGGCCAAAATCCTCAGAACGGTAATGTGTCAAATAATAATATTCTTGCTACTAACAACGATGGCTCTTTGCAGGATGCAGGTATGACGTCAACATTTACCAGGGAGCTCCAGAAATTGAAGGACGTGATATCCAGTGTACCTGGAGTAGTCCAGCCAATTCCGGAAGTATCCCAAGACAGCCACAGGATATCCCGCTTTGCATATCCTATCTGTGATGCTGAAATCCCAAAAAGATTTCAGACCCCCAACATGAAGCTGTATGATGGGACTACGGACCCTGAAGAGCATATTGCTCAGTATAGGGAAAGAATGGAGATTAACCCTATCCCTCCGGAGCTCAAGGAAGCATGCTTATGCAAGGGATTTGGTTCTACTCTGACAGGATCAGCCTTAAAATGGCTGTTGAACGTTCCTCCTCACTCAATTACTTCGTTTGCTCATTTGGTTAATTTATTTAACAGTCAATTTTCTTGTAGTCGGAGTTTTGAGAAACTAACCAGTGATCTTTACAGGATAACTCAAGGGCCTCAGGAATCCTTGAGGGATTATGTGAACAAATTCAGTCGAGAATCCTTGGATATCCCACATCTTGATGTTGTAACAGCTGTGCAAGCTTTTAAGATGGGGTTACAAAAGGATTCTCAGTTTTATCAGGATCTTGTAATGAATCCCTGCAGGAATCTCGACGAAGCTCGTAACAGGGCTTTGAGATATATCCGTCTGGAAGATGACAAGAAGATGCAGGAGAGGATGAACTCTACCTCAACCTATGAATCAACTAACAGGAAATTGGAGACCTCGTATAAGCCATATCGCTCCAGGCCATATGGCAGAAATGATAACAAGAAAGTGAATGCTGTTGAAGACGAGGATTCTGAAGAATATCCTGACTTATCTGAATACTGCTTTTCTGTTAATATACCTGAGTTAATGTATGCTATGCAGGGCTTAGGAGACAAAGCTAGGTGGCCTCGGAAGAACCAGCAGAAAGCTGATTGGAAGGATAAGTCCAAATGGTGCGCCTTCCACGAAGACTTCGGACACATGACCGAGGATTGCATTGCTTTAAGGAAAGAAATAAGCTACCTGTTAAGCAAGGGGTATCTTAAGGACTTGCTGGGAAAAAAGAAGAATAAAGGGCAGGATCCCGAGAAGGATCCTGAACGAGCAGCATCACCCCCAACAGATGCCAAGATAATTAACTTTATTTCAGGAGGATCTGACATTTGTGGGACTTCGTATTCGGCGGCCAAGAGACATGCAAAGGAAGCTAAGAGTGAGAGAGGGGACAGACCAGTCAGGATGACTACCCTCACAACTGATAAAGTGATCACTTTCGATAGTGATGACAGGAATACTGTTCAGGATCCTCACCATGATGCTTTAGTAATAACATTATATGTGGCTAACCATTTTGTAC
>JARYGA010033547.1:0-35499 GCA_030545235.1 Helianthus tuberosus
AAAAACTACACTACTCACGACCTGTGTGACAACTGTGCTCTTTAATCGATGAACAATGTAAAACAATTTTAATTATCAATAAAACAATGTGTTTTGATGTATTTATATGTGTTTTTGTGTTTGATGATTTTACTATTCGATTCGATTCTGATTTCAAGCTTTAATCGCTTTCCGGAAAGTTATACGCAAACTGGTGCATAAACACAGTCAGTTTAACGCGACAAACACTCCGGAATAGTGACATAGGCTTAACATACCTAAAATAACCTTTACATAAATTAGAAATAAGTTTTGGATGGTTTGGTGTGTTGAAAACAAGTCTATTTGATCACAAGGACTATTTCTGTCAAACTGCGAAACTATACCGATTCGTATGGTGTCAAACAGTCCGGAACTTGATCATAAGCTAAACATACCATAAATAACCTAAACATAGCTTAGAAATAAGCTTTGATAGGTTCGGTGTGCGAAAACATGCTTATTTGATCATACAGGGACTAAAAGTGTCAAAAACGGCGTAAGTTTGCATTTTCGCGCATATCTTACGTTCTGACCACATCTGGACATCCAAAATTTTTGTACACACTAAAATATTTTTATTTTAGTGATCGGCATGCAAAAATACCGTTCGTCGCTTAATTTGGTTCGTTTTCGCGTCCGTTTGAGTTTCGTCGTAATTTAACGAACAACGCGACCGTACGACCAAACGAGCCGACATCCGAGAGTGTTCCAAGCATATTTTGAGTCGTCTAAACTTTATTGACCTTGTAGAGCCTTGAAAATGGCTTAACGGGGGTCAAAAGGGGCTGAAATGGGCTTAAAACACATGCAGGGACTTGGACTGTCAATATTCAAACTTTGGCTGATCTGGGAGGTCCAGGCGGGGCGCGTAAGCCCCCTCCCATATCTTACACGGGCCGTATGAGTTGCCCAGCGACCAGAATTTGATTTTCAGCAACTGTTTGATAGTTTAGGGGCTGTTAATGCAAATTCTTGGTGTGGTAGCCAAGTTAACACCTCTCCAAGGCTTCTAAGCTGCTCATTACACTTGTATGGATGAGATTTAATGCTTGGAGGTTACACAAACATGTGTAATGATCCTATGAACTTGCTACAACTATAAATAGCCAAGCAATTTCATTCATTCATTGCTCATTTCCTCATTCTCTTCTCTACATCTGATTTGGAGCTCTCTCCCAAGTGTTTGGAGCTTTCTAATCTGATTATTCTTTGTAGAAAAGATAGCAAGGATCTTTAGTGAGCATTCTTTCATTCTTTTTATGTATGTTAGTGCAGAAAGTCAAACAAGTTTGGCCAACAGTTTGACTTTCGGTTTTGACCATCAATTGGTCAAGTCAAAGTTCAATTAAACTTTGCAACGTGATTGTAATCACGATGGTTATAATCCTTAGCGATTATACCTACTGATTACCACGTTAACTAGGCGTAGTGACGAGTCAAAGTTTCGGTCAAAATGCGTTTACCACGCATTTTACAACGGAACTATTTTCGGGTATCAAAACCCATTGTTTTGATACCAAATCAGTTTTATAAACTAGTTAAACATGTTTTGACATGTTTAACTCGTCACTATTAGTTTAGTGCTTGTTTAGGGTCGTAAGTTAAGCGGTCTAAACAACCGCTTAGACTTTCGAACCCGACCCGTTTGGTCAATCTTTAGGATCCGATCAAGCTTGACTAGTGATCATAGTTGCATAGGGAATAACCACTGAGGTTATACCTTATGATCGATCACATACGATTGGTTAGTTATTTGTTAAGTAGCTTGTATGCCCATAAGAAATGACCAAAACGCCCTTTTGAAACATAAATCCGTATTTTACATATGTGAACATGTTTTTGACATATAATCTGATTTAGTAACATGTTTAGGTATTATTGGGCATATAAGACTTGACATAGCACATAGTTAACCATCCGAACATAGTTTTGCGCGAACGACGCGTTAAAGTAGCATAAGCTACCTTAATGGGTCGTAACGGGTCGAAAGCACTTAGGTTAGGTTCCGATTTAGAATGTAGGCTTTGTTAAACCATATCACATGAGTTCCAACACTCATTTGGTTTACAAGACCTCATTCTATCCGATCTTCCGATTTAGGTGTTGATTTATTTACTAGTGATCCGATTACTAGGTACTACTTGAATTTCCTTGGTTTGTCTGAGCTTCGCTAAGTTCTTTAGATCAAGGATACCCTATCATTCAATGTGAGTACATAGTTCCCCTATTTTACCGCTTTCAATTGTTTTGGGGTGATTCACATGTATCAAAACGATTTTCGATATTATAACGATGATTTCAAAAAAAAAATGATTAAGATGGTTTATACTAAACTAATAACGATTTCGATAATGTGAACGAAACTTGTTGGTTGTAACTACATAACGAATGACATTCTTTAGCATTGATCAAGCTGACCAGTATTAGGTTATGGTACCATAGGATCTGACAAATCTCGTTATCAGACTACACCCATGGTTATGTGTGGGGGTTATGTAGGTAACGACCGAATCTGATGATTGTTAACTTACCCTTTGGTGGTTTGTTAATACGAGAAGCGATGTAGTTGAGTCACGAAGGTTTGAATGTTATTAGCGAGACGACCAAAAGTAGTTTCACAATTAAAACGAATACGATTTTGGGACAAGTTAAAACGATTTGGAACGATTTAAACGAGATAAAACGATTTGAACGAACAATTGGTTTGGGTTGTGATTAGGTAATGGGATGGGTGTAACATGATAAAAGCATGGTAGATACGCCGCTGGTACATCTTATATATAAGTGCTTTTATCATATTACATTTCATGCCATTATTTAGTTCACTTGGGAAACGATTTGAAACGATGACACACAACGAGGTTTTCAAAATGATATAAACCGTACGAGTTTTATTAACGAGATGTTTTACGAATTGGTTTACTAAAACAGATGTTTTAGGGTTAAGAATCATGGCTACGAGATTTTATAAACTATAACCATCTTGATTTGAGTTGGTTAATCATGTTGCAATATTATATACTTTTCACAACAAGGTGTTCGAGGTATTGCAATATAAACAAGCCATGATTCTGATGCTCTTATAAGACCTATGTGCTCGCCAACATTTCTTTGCTGACTTTGTTTTTACATATGTTTCAGGTGATGTTGCGTGATGATTGCTAGGGAGCATGTTCACTTAGGATTTGGACGTGGCCTTAGCGACATAAAAACGATAATAGACGATGTTTAATTTGTTTGTTTGGTTTTAAGACGATGTAATTTACTGAATGAATCAATAAAACGAAACTTTTAATTACCATGGTTGTTGAAACGATGATTCTGTTACAACACTCCCCGACGTTTCCGCCACGGTTTGTTGTTTTAACGTGGTCGGGGTGTGACAGAAGAGTTGGTATAAGAGCCAATGGTTATAGGGAATTAGGTTATTAGTAATGCTTTGACCTAGACTATAACTTTCTAGGACCCCAACGTAAGTTTACTTGTGTTTAGATTTTAAAACAATACCATCACCTATCCTTAGGTGATAACCACAACGAGAACACAATAACAAATCCGCTTCAAAAATTAATCATCTATCCTTGGATGATTGATTGTAAGGTTTTGAACCATTCCAGTTTGATTCATTTTCGGCTTTATGCCCTCTGAATTTTCAAAATCTCGTCAAAGTTTGGGTCTAAATAATGTGAACACGTGCAAACTGGAAGAGTGAATGCCTGTACCCTGAGTTTTCTCTCTAAGGCTAGAGTGTTCGTACAAATCCGCAGTATCGGACCAGTCACTCTTACCTGGGAACTCTTGGGGTGAGTATTCACTTATAGGCGAGCATGTCTTCAGCGATACATTATTATGACCTATTTACTTTGATTTGTCACTGCGTGTCATTTGTTTGTTCGTGGTAACGAACAAATGATCACACTCCTTGTGTTTTGTCGATGTTTGCAATACCTCCTTTGTTTCTCCAATTGTCAACCTCACTCGTTTCTCATGTTTCCTTGTTAGACAATGCCTCCTCGACGCGATGCTTAAACTTTTACTGCTGAAGAAATCGCAGCCCTTGTCTCTCAGCAAATGGCTGCTGTACTTCCAGGCGTTGTGACCAAAATCCACGAGCCATACAACAACAATAATAATAACAACAATAACGCACAATGTAATTTCAAGAATTTCAATTCTGCGAAGCCGCTTAAGTTTTATGGGTCACAAGGAGCAACTGCGCTCCTACAGTGGTTCGAGAGCATCGAGAGCACATTCAGACATGTGTAGTGTCCGAATGCGCGTAAGGTTGAGTTTGCTTCAAGCGTGTTTGAGAAGCGAGCTCTTACATGGTGGAACGGAGTGATGCGTGATAGGGGTGCCGAAGTGGCATTAGCACAAACTTGGGAAGAGCTCCGAGCTCTCATGATGAGAGAGTTCTGTCCCCGTCACGAAATTCGAGCTTTGGAACGAGAATTCGATGATTTGAAACAAGACGGGGGAGAACACCGTGCTTATACGGATCGATTTGAGGAGCTCAGTTTGTTGTGTCCCACTATGGTTACCCCACTGGAGAAAGCAATCGAGAGATATATTGATGGTTTACCCGATTCCATTCAGGATATTGTGACCGGCGTTAATCCTACCACCGTCCGTCACGCGATCGAGTTATCGGCTACCCTGACTGAGTCCCAAGTCAGGAAGGGTAAACTCACTCGCAAGGGTGATAAAAAGAAGTCGACCGATACTGACAAGGAAAAGGGTAAGGGTAAGAAATGTGAGTCATCGAAGAAGTCAAGGAAGCGCAAGGCTTCCCAGAACTTTGCTGTCACCAACCAGAACCCTCAGAACCCACCGACTCAACCTCCTGCGAAGAAAGCATATGCTGGTACCGCACCTCACTGTGCTCGATGTAATGGTCACCATGTTGCCCAATAGGCCTGTAAACCGTGTGCTACGTGTGGTAGACTTGGGCATTTGGCCAACATTTGTCGTTTTGGTCAAAATCAGGCTGCTCAGGTTCCAGCACAAGCTCAAGGGAATGCTGCGAGATTTCCACCTGGTTCGTGTTTCAATTGCGGAGAGATGGGTCATTTCCACAACAATTTCCCGAGATTGGTTAATGCAAATGCGAATCCGAACGCAATCGCGAATGTAAATCCCGCTCGGGGACGAGCATTCAATCTGAACGTTAACGAGGCTCGAGCGGACAACGAGGTTGTTAATGGTACGTTCCTTGTTAACAATCAACTTGCATCTGTTCTTTTCGATTCTGGTGCCGATAGGAGTTTTGTTTCATTATCCTTTGAGCCTTTACTTGCGATACCTAGAACTAAACTGAGGAAACCCTTATCTGTCGAAGTTGCGACTAGTAAACCTCTTGTTCTCGATTCTGTTATTCATGGTTGTCAATTGAACCTCGATAATCATCTTTTCCCCATTGACCTCGTACCAATGCAACTTGGGAGTTTCGACATTATCGTGGGGATGGATTGGTTAACCAAACACCATGCTGAGGTGGTTTGTTTCGATAAGATCATTCGTATTCCTCTTTCGTCTGGAGATGTCCTAGAGGTTCGTGGTGAGAAACCATCTGGTGGATTGAAACTCATGTCGTGCACGAAAGCCCAAAGTTATCTACGAAAAGGATATGTTGCTTTCCTGGCACATGTCACCGAGGAGAAAGGCAAGAGCAAGAGTATTCAGGATATTCTGATTGTTCGGGATTATCCAGAGGTGTTTCCTGATGAACTGCCTGGTTTGCCTCCAGTTCATCAAGTCGAGTTTCATATTGACCTTGTACCCAATGCTAACCCGATTGTGAAAGCACCTTATCGTCTTGCACCGTCTGAGATGCAAGAGTTATCGAAACAGCTTCAAGAGTTATCTGATAAAGGATTCATCCGTCCAAGTTATTCACCTTGGGGCGCTCCTGTCCTCTTTGTGAAAAAGAAAGATGGGTTTTTCGAATGTGTATCGATTATCGTGAGCTTAATAAGCTTACCATCAAGAATCGATATCCCCTACCTCGAATTGATGATCTCTTTGATCAGCTGCAAGGTGCTATCTGTTTTTCCAAGATCGATTTGCGTTGTGGGTATCATCAGCTTCGTGTATTCGAAGAAGATATTCCCAAAACTGCATTCCGCACGAGATATGGGCATTACGAGTTCATAGTCATGCCTTTTGGTTTGACGAATGCTCCAGCTATCTTTATGGACTTAATGAATAGGGTTTGTAAACCTTATTTAGACAAGTTCATCATTGTGTTTATCGACGATATCCTCATTTATTCGAAGTCTCGAGCCGAGCACGAGCAACACCTTCGTTTGACTTTGGAACTCCTAAAGAAGGAACAACTTTTTGCTAAATTCTCCAAGTGTGATTTTTGGCTTAAAGAAGTTCAGTTTTTGGGACGTATTGTCAACGAGCAAGGTATTCATGTGGATCCATCCAAGATTGTTGCAATCAAGGATTGGAATACACCAACGACACCTACAGAAATTCGTTCTTTTCTTGGTCTCGCTGGTTATTATCGTCGATTTTATTTCGAACTTCTCAAAGATCGCGGTTCCACTCCCTGCTTTGACTCAAAAGAATAAGCCTTTTGAGTGGGGACCCAAGCAAGAAGAAGCGTTTCAAACGCTGAAACAGAAGCTATGTGACGCTCCTGTTTTATCTTTGCCCGAAGGAAATGATGATTTCGTTGTCTACTGTGATGCCTCCAACTTAGGCCTTGGTTGTGTTCTTATGCAACGAGGTAAAGTTATAGCATACGCGTCTAGACAATTGAAAGTTCACGAGAAGAACTACACGACTCACGATCTTGAGTTAGGTGTAGTGGTTTTCGCTCTCAAAATCTGGAGACACTACCTCTATGGTACGAAATGTGTGGTTTTCACAGACCACAAAAGTCTCTAGCATATTCTTAATCAGAAAGAGCTCAACATGAGGCAACGTCGTTGGGTTGAACTCTTGAACGACTACGATTGCGAGATTCGCTACCATCCTGGTAAGGCGAATGTCGTAGCCGATGCGCTTAGTCGAAAGGAGCGAGTCAAGCTTCATTATGTTCGAACTCTATCTGATCTCCAAACTCGTGTCCTTCAAGCTCAGCAATCTTGTGTTTCACAAGATTTGATAGGTAAGGAATTACCACATCAGCTTGAGCTTAAACTCGAAGCAAAGGATGATGGTTTGCTCTATTTTCAAGGATCGTTTGTGGATTCCGAAATAGGACGATCTTCGCACTTTAGTGATGGACGAATCTCATAAGTCTCGATATTCTATCCATCCTGGTGCTGATAAAATGTACAAGGATCTTCGTACTAAGTTCTGGTGGCCTGGTATGAAGAAAGATGTTGCCTTGTATGTGTCGAAATGCCTAACTTGTCTCAAAGTCAAGGCTGAACATCAACGACCTTCTGGTTTGCTTGTACAACCAGAGATACCGGTTTGGAAGTGGGAGAACATTGCTATGGATCTCATCACTAAGTTACCGCGTACATCCAAAGGACATGATGCTATTTGGGTTGTTATCGATCGATTAACGAAGTCAGCACATTTTATTCCGATTCGCGAGGATCTATCTGCTGATAAACTTGCAAAGATTTATGTTGATGAGAATGTATCACGACATGGTGTTCCTTTGGATATCACATCTGATCGTGATGCTCGGTTTTCATCTCATTTTTGGAAGACCATGCAATCTGCTATGGGAACCCAACTAAATCTAAGCACTGCTTATCATCCCCAAACAGATGGACAATCCGAGAGAACGATTCAAACTTTGGAGTATATGCTTAGAGCATGCGTGATAGACTTTGGTGGTAATTGGGATTCTCATCTTCCACTGATCGAGTTCTCTTACAACAATAGTTATCATGCTAGCATTAATATGACACCATTCGAAGCTCTCTACGGTCGAAAATGTCGTTCACCTGTTTGTTGGAACGAGACCGGTGAAGCTCAGCTTACTGGACCGGAGCTTGTTCTAGAAACAATAGACAAAATCAAGAAAATTCGCGATAATCTTGTGACAGCTAGATGCCGTCAAAAGAGTTATGCGGATTTACGACGCAAGCCCTTAGAATTTCAAGTCGGAGACCATGTCCTACTCAAGGTGTCACCTTGGAAGGGAGTGGTGAGATTTGGAAAGAAAGGAAAACTTGCACCACGATATGTTAGACCATTTAAGATTGTTGAAAGAGTTGGAAAGGTTGCCTATCGACTAGAGCTACCTCCAGAGCTTGGAAATATTCATCCGACTTTTCACGTGTCCAATTTGCGAAAGTGTTTAGCTGACGCTGATCTTCACATTCCACTCGACGAAATCCAAATCGATGAAACGATGCACTTTGTCGAGAAACCTGTGGAGATAGTGGACCGTACATACAAATAGTTGAAGAACAAACGAATTCATTTGGTCAAGATTCGCTGGGAATCAAAACGTGGCCAAGAGTTTACTTGGGAACGTAAGGACCAGATGAAGGCGAAATATCCGCAATTGTTCTCACAAGTTTCCCCTAGTTAAAATTTCGGGACGAAATTTCCTAAAGTAGGGGAGACTGTGACAACTGTGCTCTTTAATCGATGAACAATGTAAAACAATGTTAATTATCAATAAAACAATGTGTTTTGATGTATTTATATGTGTTTTTGTGTTTGATGATTTTACTATTCGATTCGATTCTGATTTCAAGCTTTAATCGCTTTCCGGAAAGTTATACGCAAACTGGTGCGTAAACACAGTCAGTTTAATGCGACAAACACTCTGGAAAAGTGACATAGGCTTAACATACCTAAAATAACCTTTACATAACTTAGAAATAAGTTTTGGATGGTTTGGTGTGTTGAAAACAAGTCTATTCGATCGCAAGGACTATTTCTGTCAAACTGCAAAACTATACCGATTCGTATGGTGTCGAACAGTCCGGAACTTGATCATAAGCTAAACATACCATAAATAACCTAAACATAGATTAGAAATAAGTTTTGATAGGTTCGGTGTGCGAAAACATGCTTATTTGATCTTACAGGGACTAAAAGTGTCAAAAAGGGCGTAAGTTTGCATTTTCGCGCATATCTTACATTCTGACCACATCTGGACATCCAAAATTTTTGTACTGTCACACCCCCAAAATCCACACGCGGAGTACCACCGCTTGGAGGCGTGACATGACCAGGATCAAGCCACTAATCATATTGAACATATAAGTAAATAGGTAAAAGTCAATCATCAATACGATAGGTGTTTTCAAAGCCAAACATAAACAAGTGTGTAGCGGAAGCAATAATGTAAAACCCAACATAAGTTTAAGTATAAAATGTCATAATGTTTAACAACACATTCACGATCCATGTCCACAACGACCGTGCCTCCCGTGCAAGCTCCAAAAGTACCTAAGGTCCTGCAAGGCATGTAACAGAGAGTCAACAACTAGTTGAGCGAGTTCACAGTTGGTTATTTAGTTATAATGTTCGTATCATAAATCGTATGTTCGTTTAGTAATCATGTATCGTATGTAATAGCATCGCGGCCCTCTAGGCATGTTTGCGAAGTTTAGTGGGGGTTTCCCATATGTTCTCTAGACTAGGTATATTTGTATCGCGGCCCTCCAGGCATGTTTGCGAAGATTAAAGTATAGTTCGCGGCCATTCCAGGCATGTTTGCGAAGATTGTTCTAGTATCGCGGCCGATCCCGGCATGTGTGCGAAGAGAAGTATATGTATCACTAGTCTAGTAGTATCTACCATTGACCTTCCTCTCCCGAGGCCTATGGTATGTAATTCCGATAACTCTTAAGCATAAATAATCAATCAACCCATTCCCAACCCCGGGAATCCCATGCCTTGGTAGAAGTGTGAACTCACCTTAGTTTGCTCGGTATGCTAAGTTAAATGCTCACAATAAATCAATCAGTCACGACCTATAGTACGCACGCATATACAATCAGTTTCGTTCATAATGACTCGCATGCAAACTTAACATCACATATTGCTTGGCAGTTATCATCGTGTAATACATAACAGTTTATCAAATCAATATCATGTAACTCATGTTTCATATACAAGTCCGTCACAGTTTGTAATAACCAGAGTTATTCAATAACTCACTTAACAGAGTTAACAAGCTTAACTGGATTAACATATACTAACGGGAATGACAACCACAGTGTTAGTTGGATAACAGAGTTAACAAACTAGTAATGTTATATGTTTAACAGTGTTAACATACATCACCGAAGCACATGCATAACGTAACAGAGTTAACCAAAGTGAATACTTAACTGAGTAACCAATTTAAATCAGTTGGGCCGAAAACACCTATGGCCGAAATCACTCAGTTGACGAAATCGGAAGGTGATTTCGTTGGTTGTGTGTTTTCGTTGGGACAGAGTATCATCATCATCACAGCAGTTAACTAATAACACTAACAGTTTTGAACCGTGTTCATCCAACAATTGTTCAATCATAATAACTATTATCAAATTTCATTCATAAGAGAACAATCAAACATTCCCTGTCCATTCACATGAAATTATGATTACATCTCAATGGCCGACATATGAAGTGATACTTATCTAGTAGTACACATATAATTCAAATAGCAAGCTGATGGGTTATTTGCTGTGAAACCTTAATTGGACCCCCATTTGATTTCAAGTCCCAAAGTTTATAAACAAAAGTCCTGACAATCCACTATATCGAGAATTTCAACAAACAGTCTATGGATCTTGTGGTCCAATTATATTCAAGTAACAATTGTATTCACATATTCACATAGGTTACGGCTACAATCATCACATTGAAAATCGATTTGTCACCACTATCAGATTGATATAACCAATCACTTCAATTCACAACATCAACATATCAGAATCATTCCCTAAAAAAAATCATCGGCACATGACATGTCGGTTCATCATCATCATGATAGACAAAAAATAAAAATTGAGACCCAAATAACAATCACATGCTTTCTGAAATAATCCATGTACAATAATAAATGCTATGTCCGACAATATTAAGCGAATCCACTTTGGCTGCACTTTCGATATAAAGCACATGTATAATCATTCATGACCTAATCGCATATATATTCAATCCATGAACAAAATTACCTAACTGTTATACCTAACTGTTACTACATAAAATCAAACAAATAATCACAAGTGTTTTTAATCCACTACACGAACACGAATCACACTAACCGAGATAGAAACTAGTGGATTGATGGCACAAGAAGGTTTCGTAAGCTCGTAGTTGCCGTCACAGTTAGAGAAGTGTTCTAGGGTTTTGCCGATTAAAAATTATCACATAAAGGTTTGAAGGAAATAAATAATAAATCGCTACTGGGCCTAAAGCCCAATCTTGTTTTCGTTGAACCCATGTTGGACGAAAACACTTTGTGTTTTCAGCCATGGAGTGTTTTTCATGAGTAGTGGTTTTCAGTAAAGGTTCCATCTTTAAAACATACGAACTCATACAAAACATTATTATCATATCACATATAATAAAACACACTGTGAAGCACACCAAGTATAATTATAGACAACACTTAGTGAACAGTAATCAAATCAAGTAGAAACCTTGAAACTCGGGTTGTCACATTATCCCCAACTTGAAAGAAATTTCGTCCCGAAATTTAGCATGCGGTTACTGAGGAAGCTAGGTAAGTTGTATCGTTCACTGGTTTTCCTGGGGTGTCACATCATCCCCCCGTTGATTTGGAATTTTGTCCCGAAATTCTGCAGTAGTAGCTTCAGCCTCAGTAGTAGTTGCATTGGTTCCGAATAACTGGGGATACTTGAGTTTCATTTGATCTTCACGCTCCCAGGTGAACTCTGGGCCGCGACGGGAGTTCCAACGAACTCGTACAAGAGGGATTCTGGTGTTCTTGAGGACCTTAACATCCCGGTCCGTGATTTCAACTGGTTCCTCGACGAATCGCAACTGCTCGTTGATAGTGAGCTCCTTCAAAGGAACTATGAGGGTCTCATCTGACAGACACTTCTTCAGATTCGACACGTGAAAGACGTTGTGAACTGCACTGAGTTCAGTTGGTAAGTTCAGTCTGTAGGCCACTTTGCCTATTTTCTCTATGACTTCGAAAGGTCCGACGTATCGTGGATTGAGCTTTCCTCGTTTGCCAAAACGAACAACACCCTTCCAGGGTGAAACTTTGAGTAGCACTCGATCCCCAACCTGGAACTCGAGTAGTTTCCTGTCTTTATCTGTGTATGCTTTCTGACGGTCACGAGCTGCCGCCATGCGTTGTCGTATTTGAGCAATCTTTTCAGTAGTATCAACTACCATTTCTGGACCTGTGATCTGACTATCACCCACCTCTGCCCAACAAAGAGGTGATCGGCATTTACGCCCGTACAATGCCTCAAATGGAGCAGCTTTAATGCTGGCGTGGTAGCTGTTATTGTACGAAAATTCCACAAGTGGCAGATGTTTTTTTTTTTTTTTTTGCCATTGCCAAACTCAATTATGCACGCCCGAAGCATGTCTTCTAGAGTTTGAATAGTGCGCTCAGATTGCCCATCCGTCTGAAGGTGATAAGCTGTGCTCATGTCTAATCGAGAACCAAAAGATTTGTGCATTGCTTGCCACAGTTCTGAAGTAAAACGTGCATCACGATCAGAGATAATAGAGGTGGGCACCCCGTGCCTCGAGACAACTTCCTTAAGGTATACGTCTGCTAGAGTGGAGAACTTATCCGTTTCCTTGATAGCCAAGAAGTGAGCAGACTTTGAGAGTCGATCCACGATCACCCAAATAGTATCATTCCCACGTTGAGATCTAGGCAGGCCAGTAACAAAATCCATGGAAAATTTGCTCCCATTTCCATTGTGGTATCTCAGGTTGTTGGAGTGAGCCTGATGGTTTCTGATATTCCGCTTTGACTCTCGCACAAGTCAAACACTTGCTAACGTAAGTTGCTATGTGGGCCTTCATGCTAGGCCACCAATATGTAGTTCTGAGGTCGTGGTACATCTTATCCGAACCAGGATGTACTGAGTAGCGAGACTTATGAGCTTCATCCATTACAAGCTCGCGTAAATTACCATAGAGTGGGACCCAGATGCGTCCGGTTACATAATAGGCGCCGTCTGCCCTTTGTTCTAACCGTTGCCTTGAACCGCGTAGGGCTTCAGCCCTGACGTTTTCTGGTTTCAATGCTTCTACTTGAGCATCTCGTATCTGAGAAGGAAGACTGGACTGAATAGTGAGTTGCAATGCTCGTACACGCCTAGGTGTAGTATCCTTTCGACTGAGGGCGTCGGCCACAACATTGGCTTTGCCCGGATGGTACTTTATAGCACATTCGTAATCGTTCAGTAGTTCAACCCATCTACGTTGTCTCATGTTCAATTCTTTCTGCTTGAATATATACTCAAGACTCCTGTGATCGGTGTAGATGGTGCACTTAGTGCCATACAGGTAATGTCGCCATATCTTGAGCGCAAAAACAACGGTTCCCAGCTCTAAATCGTGTGTAGTGTAATTCCGTTCGTGAATCTTAAGTTGGCGTGAAGCATAAGCAATAACTTTATCCCGCTGCATCAACACACATCCAAGACCTTGGATAGATGCGTCGCAGTAGACTACAAAATCGTCCGTGCCTTCAGGCAATGAGAGGATAGGTGCGCTACAAAGTCTATCCTTTAAGTGCTGAAACGCTGTTTCCTGTGTATTACCCCAACGGTAAGCAACACCTTTCTGTGTCAGTAATGTGAGCGGCTGTGAAATCTTTGAGAAGTCTTTGATGAACCGTCTGTAATAACCTGCCAAACCCAAGAATTGGCGTATTCAGTTGGTGTGCGAGGTGCAGGCCAGTTCTTGATCGAATCTACCTTAGATGGATCGACATGAATCCCATCCTTGTTTACCACGTGGCCTAGGAAGTGGACTTCACGAAGCCAGAAGTCGCATTTTGAAAACTTGGCGTACAGCTGTTCCGTTCGAAGAAGTTCCAAAATAAGTCGTAAATGGTGCTCGTGTTCCTCCTGACTCTTCGAATAAATCAGGATGTCGTCGATGAAAACAATAACGAACTTGTCAAGATAAAGTTTGCACACCCGGTTCATAAGATCCATGAAAACCGCAGGCGCGTTTGTTAACCCGAATGGCATAACCAAAAACTCGTAATGGCCGTAGCGTGTTCTGAACGCTGTTTTGGAGACGTCCTCATCCCGGACTCTCTGTTGATGGTAACCTGACTTCAGTTCAATCTTCGAGTAATAGCTCGACCCTTGCAACTGGTCGAATAAGTCGTCGATGCGTGGAAGAGGATAGCGATTCTTCACGGTAGTCAATGCACATTCTGAAAGTACCGTCTTTCTTCTTCACGAATAGCACTGGAGCTCCCCAGGGCGAAGAGCTAGGACGTATGAAACCCTTTTCTAAGAGTTCTTGCAGTTGCTTAGATAGTTCTTCCAGTTCGGTTGGAGCTAAGCGATAAGGTGCTCGAGCTATGGGTGCTGCTCCTGGAGCTAGCTCGATCTGAAATTCGACCTGGCGATGAGGCGGTAACCCAGGTAACTCTTCAGGAAACATTTGAGGAAAGTCGCGTACAACTGGAATATCCTCTAACTTCCTCTCTTTCGTCGATGTATCTGTAACGAGTGCTAATATAGCGGTGTGGCCCTTTCGCAAACCCTTCTGTGCCTTCAAGAAGGAGATGATGCCACTCACGACACCATTCTTATCGCCTTGAACTTCGAGAGGTTCTTTACCAGAACGGGGAATGCGAATGATCTTCTCCTTGCATAGGATCTCTGCTTGCTGTTGGGATAACCAATCCATACCAATGACGATGTCGAAACTACCCAGAACTATAGGAATGAATTTGATAAGGAAAGTCCATCACCACGTTAGGATCATCCTTGCGTCGCCCTGACCAATTACGAACACTCGACCCCTGGCACCATTGCCGTCGTTATTACTCCCGTTGTTGTTCCCATTGCCCTGATTATTGTTGTCGTTGTTGGTTCTGATTCGCAGGTCGCGAGCTCCTGAAATCCTTAGCTTCATGACCCATCTTGAGACACCTTGGGCAACGACCCCTGTTGCACTGACCATTGTGGTGTCTGTTGCATCTATTGCACTTTGGGTGATTTCCTTGATATCCACCCTGCCCTTGACTACCAGACGACTACTAACTGGGGCTCTGTTAATTATCTGTCTTTCACTGTTGTGTCTGGGACTGAACCGAAGTTGAACCCTTACTGAAGGTTCCATCCCACCTTCTCTTGTTGTCACTGGGAATAGCAGAAGTAGTAGTAGTAGTAGTAGCACCAATGCGTTTAGGCAGCTTGTTCTGTTCCACTGCCTGGTTTGTGAGACGATGAGCAAGACGAGTAACATCTTGAATAGTAGCAAGGTTAGCAGTAGTCACATGACTTTGAATCTCTGGTACTAAGCATTTGAGGTACAGCTCAATGCGCTTGATGGGTGGGTCCACCATAGTTGGACATAACACTGTCAGTTCGTTGGATCGTTTCGTGTACGCTTCTATCTTTGACCCTGTCATCTTCAAGTTAAAGAACTCCACTTCCAGTTTGTGGATGTCATCACGGTTACAGTATTCTCGCTTGATCAGTTCCTTAAAATCATTCCATGGGGTGGCATTAGCAGCCTCCAGCCCCAGCATCTGAACTTGCGCGTTCCACCAAGTTAGCGTAGTGCCTTCGAGAGTACCCGTGGCGTACTTCACCCTACGAGCCTCAGGGCATTCACACATCTCAAAAACGGACTCGAGCTTTTCAAACCAATGGAGGAGTCCAACTGCTCCTTCCGTGCCACTGAAAGTAATAGGACGACAGTCCATGAAAGTTTTGAACGTGCACACAGGTGGCTGAGCGTGTTGACCTGTCGTGTGCGTAAGAGTAACATACTTGAGTATGAGTGTTGGTTTACGAGAGTAGGATCTAAAGATCCTAGAGTAAGTGGTGATGGCAGGTTACACCTCCTGCCTGGGCAGCTGCGAGTGCTGCAGTAACTTGTTCAGTGATCGAAGTCGCCAACTGGGCTTGAGTTAGGTTAACGTGTCCACTCATGATCTTGATAGCAACGATAACATAAGTAAGAGAGGTTCGCGAATAGTGCGATGACAGAAGAGAGTAAGCACACAAGTGTTTTCATGCAATAGTGTTACGTTAATCTAAGCATACCCCGAGCAAAGTTCTATGCAATTCTAGCAAGTAGGCAACAAAACATGTACCATATTACCTAGGATGTTGAGTCTTGCACGTGGAGCGAGGCGTCGTTGTGGATCGTTGAGCACTGTTTCGGTTATAGTCTGATTTTAATAAAAAGTTTTCCCTTATTAAAACCGAGTTCTCTATAACCAATGGCTCTGATACCAATCTGTCACACCCCCAAAATCCACACGCGGAGTACCACCGCTTGGAGGCGTGACATGACCAGGATCAAGCCACTAATCATATTGAACATATAAGTAAATAGGTAAAAGTCAATCATCAATACGATAGGTGTTTTCAAAGCCAAACATAAACAAGTGTGTAGCGGAAGCAATAATGTAAAACCCAACATAAGTTTAAGTATAAAATGTCATAATGTTTAACAACACATTCACGATCCATGTCCACAACGACCGTGCCTCCCGTTCAAGCTCCAAAAGTACCTAAGGTCCTGCAAGGCATGTAACAGAGAGTCAACAACTAGTTGAGCGAGTTCACAGTTGGTTATTTAGTTATAATGTTCGTATCATAAATCGTATGTTCGTTTAGTAATCATGTATCGTATGTAATAGCATCGCGGCCCTCTAGGCATGTTTGCGAAGTTTAGTGGGGGTTTCCCATATGTTCTCTAGACTAGGTATATTTGTATCGCGGCCCTCCAGGCATGTTTGCGAAGATTAAAGTATAGTTCGCGGCCATTCCAGGCATGTTTGCGAAGATTAAAGTATAGTTCGCGGCCATTCCAGGCATGTTTGCGAAGATTGTTCTAGTATCGCGGCCGATCCCGGCATGTGTGCGAAGAGAAGTATATGTATCACTAGTCTAGTAGTATCTACCATTGACCTTCCTCTCCCGAGGCCTATGGTATGTAATTCCGATAACTCTTAAGCATAAATAATCAATCAACCCATTCCCAACCCCGGGAATCCCATGCCTTGGTAGAAGTGTGAACTCACCTTAGTTTGCTCGGTATGCTAAGTTAAATGCTCACAATAAATCAATCAGTCACGACCTATAGTACGCACGCATATACAATCAGTTTCGTTCATAATGACTCGCATGCAAACTTAACATCACATATTGCTTGGCAGTTATCATCGTGTAATACATAACAGTTTATCAAATCAATATCATGTAACTCATGTTTCATATACAAGTCCGTCACAGTTTGTAATAACCAGAGTTATTCAATAACTCACTTAACAGAGTTAACAAGCTTAACTGGATTAACATATACTAACGGGAATGACAACCACAGTGTTAGTTGGATAACAGAGTTAACAAACTAGTAATGTTATATGTTTAACAGTGTTAACATACATCACCGAAGCACATGCATAACGTAACAGAGTTAACCAAAGTGAATACTTAACTGAGTAACCAATTTAAATCAGTTGGGCCGAAAACACCTATGGCCGAAATCACTCAGTTGACGAAATCGGAAGGTGATTTCGTTGGTTGTGTGTTTTCGTTGGGACAGAGTATCATCATCATCACAGCAGTTAACTAATAACACTAACAGTTTTGAACCGTGTTCATCCAACAATTGTTCAATCATAATAACTATTATCAAATTTCATTCATAAGAGAACAATCAAACATTCCCTGTCCATTCACATGAAATTATGATTACATCTCAATGGCCGACATATGAAGTGATACTTATCTAGTAGTACACATATAATTCAAATAGCAAGCTGATGGGTTATTTGCTGTGAAACCTTAATTGGACCCCCATTTGATTTCAAGTCCCAAAGTTTATAAACAAAAGTCCTGACAATCCACTATATCGAGAATTTCAACAAACAGTCTATGGATCTTGTGGTCCAATTATATTCAAGTAACAATTGTATTCACATATTCACATAGGTTACGGCTACAATCATCACATTGAAAATCGATTTGTCACCACTATCAGATTGATATAACCAATCACTTCAATTCACAACATCAACATATCAGAATCATTCCCTAAAAAAAATCATCGGCACATGACATGTCGGTTCATCATCATCATGATAGACAAAAAATAAAAATTGAGACCCAAATAACAATCACATGCTTTCTGAAATAATCCATGTACAATAATAAATGCTATGTCCGACAATATTAAGCGAATCCACTTTGGCTGCACTTTCGATATAAAGCACATGTATAATCATTCATGACCTAATCGCATATATATTCAATCCATGAACAAAATTACCTAACTGTTATACCTAACTGTTACTACATAAAATCAAACAAATAATCACAAGTGTTTTTAATCCACTACACGAACACGAATCACACTAACCGAGATAGAAACTAGTGGATTGATGGCACAAGAAGGTTTCGTAAGCTCGTAGTTGCCGTCACAGTTAGAGAAGTGTTCTAGGGTTTTGCCGATTAAAAATTATCACATAAAGGTTTGAAGGAAATAAATAATAAATCGCTACTGGGCCTAAAGCCCAATCTTGTTTTCGTTGAACCCATGTTGGACGAAAACACTTTGTGTTTTCAGCCATGGAGTGTTTTTCATGAGTAGTGGTTTTCAGTAAAGGTTCCATCTTTAAAACATACGAACTCATACAAAACATTATTATCATATCACATATAATAAAACACACTGTGAAGCACACCAAGTATAATTATAGACAACACTTAGTGAACAGTAATCAAATCAAGTAGAAACCTTGAAACTCGGGTTGTCACATTATCCCCAACTTGAAAGAAATTTCGTCCCGAAATTTAGCATGCGGTTACTGAGGAAGCTAGGTAAGTTGTATCGTTCACTGGTTTTCCTGGGGTGTCACATCATCCCCCCGTTGATTTGGAATTTTGTCCCGAAATTCTGCAGTAGTAGCTTCAGCCTCAGTAGTAGTTGCATTGGTTCCGAATAACTGGGGATACTTGAGTTTCATTTGATCTTCACGCTCCCAGGTGAACTCTGGGCCGCGACGGGAGTTCCAACGAACTCGTACAAGAGGGATTCTGGTGTTCTTGAGGACCTTAACATCCCGGTCCGTGATTTCAACTGGTTCCTCGACGAATCGCAACTGCTCGTCGATAGTGAGCTCCTTCAAAGGAACTATGAGGGTCTCATCTGACAGACACTTCTTCAGATTCGACACGTGAAAGACGTTGTGAACTGCACTGAGTTCAGTTGGTAAGTTCAGTCTGTAGGCCACTTTGCCTATTTTCTCTATGACTTCGAAAGGTCCGACGTATCGTGGATTGAGCTTTCCTCGTTTGCCAAAACGAACAACACCCTTCCAGGGTGAAACTTTGAGTAGCACTCGATCCCCAACCTGGAACTCGAGTAGTTTCCTGTCTTTATCTGTGTATGCTTTCTGACGGTCACGAGCTGCCGCCATGCGTTGTCGTATTTGAGCAATCTTTTCAGTAGTATCAACTACCATTTCTGGACCTGTGATCTGACTATCACCCACCTCTGCCCAACAAAGAGGTGATCGGCATTTATGCCCGTACAATGCCTCAAATGGAGCAGCTTTAATGCTGGTGTGGTAGCTGTTATTGTACGAAAATTCCACAAGTGGCAGATGTTTTTTTTTTTTTTTTTTTTTTTTTTTTTTTTTTTTTTTTTTTTTTTTTTTGCCATTGCCAAAGTCAATTATGCACGCCCGAAGCATGTCTTCTAGAGTTTGAATAGTGCGCTCAGATTGCCCATCCGTCTGAAGGTGATAAGCTGTGCTCATGTCTAATCGAGAACCAAAAGATTTGTGCATTGCTTGCCACAGTTCTGAAGTAAAATGTGCATCACGATCAGAGATAATAGAGGTGGGCACCCCGTGCCTCGAGACAACTTCCTTAAGGTATACGTCTGCTAGAGTGGAGAACTTATCCGTTTCCTTGATAGCCAAGAAGTGAGCAGACTTTGAGAGTCGATCCACGATCACCCAAATAGTATCATTCCCACGTTGAGATCTAGGCAGGCCAGTAACAAAATCCATGGAAAATTTGTTCCCATTTCCATTGTGGTATCTCAGGTTGTTGGAGTGGGCCTGATGGTTTCTGATATTTCGCTTTGACTCTCGCACAAGTCAAACACTTGCTAACGTAAGTTGCTATGTGGGCCTTCATGCTAGGCCACCAATATGTAGTTCTGAGGTCGTGGTACATCTTATCCGAACCAGGATGTACTGAGTAGCGAGACTTATGAGCTTCATCCATTACAAGCTCGCGTAAATTACCATAGAGTGGGACCCAGATGCGTCCGGTTACATAATAGGCGCCGTCTGCCCTTTGTTCTAACCGTTGCCTTGAACCGCGTAGGGCTTCAGCCCTGACGTTTTCTGGTTTCAATGCTTCTACTTGAGCATCTCGTATCTGAGAAGGAAGACTGGACTGAATAGTGAGTTGCAACGCTCGTACACGCCTAGGTGTAGTATCCTTTCGACTGAGGGCGTCGGCCACAACATTGGCTTTGCCCGGATGGTACTTTATAGCACATTCGTAATCGTTCAGTAGTTCAACCCATCTACGTTGTCTCATGTTCAATTCTTTCTGCTTGAATATATACTCAAGACTCCTGTGATCGGTGTAGATGGTGCACTTAGTGCCATACAGGTAATGTCGCCATATCTTGAGCGCAAAAACAACGGCTCCCAGCTCTAAATCGTGTGTAGTGTAATTCCGTTCGTGAATCTTAAGTTGGCGCGAAGCATAAGCAATAACTTTATCCCGCTGCATCAACACACATCCAAGACCTTGGATAGATGCGTCGCAGTAGACTACAAAATCGTCCGTGCCTTCAGGCAATGAGAGGATAGGTGCGCTACAAAGTCTATCCTTTAAGTGCTGAAACGCTGTTTCCTGTGTATTACCCCAACGGTTGTGACAACTGGCACCAAACCGGTAATTTCCGTACACGTTAATCATTATTTAAATGACTGCAATTATGTGCTTAATTGTCAGCAATGTCTGAACACATGATTAAACAAGTGAATTCATGCACGTTGTATACTACAAAATATTGCTTTATGCATAAACGAGAGCGTTGCGTCAAAAATAATAGTAAACTCACCGGTAAGACACAATGTGTCAACAGAACTGCAGAAAGCAGTCAGACCATAAAATTGGAGCCTAGGTGTAGGTCCGACAACAAGAATGCATTAAAACCCAAGAATACATACAAGGGTTTAATATATATATACTGTCCGGAAGCAAAAATAAGCACTAAAAAGCACCCGAAACGCACTTTAAGTGCAGAATTTATATAAATCAGCAATAAATCAGCATTTAAACATATGAATATTATGCAGAAATGTCGTTATATCATCCAGAATATTTCCCTAAGTGTTGGAAATTGAAAGAGTACAAGAAAGGTACTTAAAAGACGCTAAAAAGTGTAATTTAGCGCTTTAACAAATCGGTATCTAACCGAACAACCGGATAATACCTGGAACACCAAAATAATGCTAGAAGTATTGTTTTTATTTTTCTAAGCTAGTTAGGGTCCCCGAATACCCTAACACCCTTTATATTACACTACACACAAATAACCTACATAAAGTCCTAACTAGACTTAACTAGAACATGTAACCACCAATTAAAATCGAACTAGCACCCCCCCCCCCTTTGTTGGACGGTTGGGAAACAAGGATCCCACATGGGATTTTGATCTCATATTTTATTAGATCATGTTTGTACTATCTAAGGCATATTATACAAGAGTTAAACCCAACATTTGGATATAAGTTAACACCAAGGGTCCTAACTTCTCATTCTTTCACACACCAACACACACACTTCCTCCCTTCCTCTCTTGCTTGGTCACGGCCAAGAACACCGACCACACCACCATCCTTTTCAAGCTTCCATCTTCTATTCTAAGGTGCTATTAAGGTGTAAGAAGGTCACTAACGAAGCTCGGTGCAAGCGGATCTTGAAGGACCCTCACCATTTGCTTTTATCCACCTCATTTGCACTCTTGAACTTCCCTAGCCTTGTGCTAGTAGTAAGTGCTCTAAACCACCCTCTTGTTCTTATTTTTGGTGGTTAATAGGTGAAAGAATGATTAATTGATGAAAACTCTAAAGAACATAACCTAAAGTCTTGGACATAAGTGGTTAATGTTGGATAAAAAGAAACTATGTGTGTAAATCTTGTGAAAATTGTCTAGTTATGATTATTTGATGTTGTTGTTAGTAAAAGCAAGATGGATCATCATCTAGACATACTAGTCCATGTTAGAAAGCATGAACTAGTAGGATGTAAAAGTTAGAAAGTTAAAAGATGATGGATCCATCCATTCATAAGGCATGAACTTGAGTAAAAGTAATTTTCTTGTAAAATAAGACTCTAAACATGTAGATCTAAAGATCTACAAGTGGTTTTTCGGAAGAACCAAGCAAAAATATTAGTCTTGTTTAAAACCCGGATCTTACATGAACTAAACATATTTTTAGTAAATAAAGAAGTGTGTAAACATTTGTGTAACAAGGAAGTTCAACAAAGAAATATTTTTGTGAATCTTGACTAGAAGTTGTGAAACTTCATATTCTTTAAAAATAAAGTTTTTAAGAAATTAAACTTATTTTTAAAGATAACAAGACTTACTAAATGTGCTAGTAAGTTACTACACATTTTTGTAAATATTCAAGTTCATGAAATGGAGAAATTAGTGATTATTGTTGATGATTATTGTTGATGATTGTTGTTGATGATTGTTGACAATTTAAAAGAAAATAAACACATGTTTTGAAAACATGGGAAACGTCCATTTTTAGGGGAAACTCTGTCAAAATTTTTATAAATTTTGACACTTAAAAAAATATAAGTTTTTGAGAAACTTATTCCCTAAAAATGTATTTAAAAGTATTACCAAGGTTTCCCTAATTTTTGGTGATTAGAAATAAGGATTTCTTCAAGAATAAAAACGGATATAAGTATGTATATTTTTTAGAGAAAAATATATATTATTTTATCACCAACTTTTGTGCTAAGTGTATATAGTATGTGTTATACGTGCTAGTGTATTAAGACTTAAAAATACACTAAATACTCATGAGGAGTATAAACATAAAAATACACATACAAGATACATAATTCGGGTGCAAAGTGCAAAACATGAGATACTTATATTAATTTTTGAGAAAATAATATAAGTAAGATACTTAGTTAAAAATATAGAATATTTTTAACACAAGAGTATATACACAAAAGAGAGTGACTGTACTTGTGCGACGCAAGTCTAGTGACTAACGTTAAGAAAACGCGTATAGGTTACGACGTTAATTAAGCAAATCCGGTGAAGTTTACGACGCAAGGAACGCAAAGTTGTGAGTTCATGCTCCCCCTTTTCTCTTTAACTGTTTTCAGTTTTTATAACTTCGGGGGTGAAATACATGTACAAAAGTACAATATTTATAATTGGTATGATATAAATACAAGAAGTACACTTGGTGAGAACGAGAACCAAGTGTGACAAAATATAAGATAATAAGAAACGCACTTGGTGAGGACGAGAACCAAGTTGGATGCGTTATGAGAAATGATAAAAAGAAACGCGCTTGGTGAGGACGAGAACCAAGTTGGATGCGTTATGAGAAATGATAAAAAGAAACGCGCTTGGTGAGGACGAGAACCAAGTAGGATGTGTTATGAGAAATAGTGTCACGAATAGGGTACAGAAGCACCATTAATCGTGTACATACTTAGACCGCAGAACAAAAGGTTAGATCTAACGGGTGCCTGGCAGCCACACTCTCGGTGAGGGCGAGAATCGAGTAGTGCTTTTGTGTCTCAGAATATACCAATTAAATGCCTTAGGTTTGGTGACTTCCTATGTCGTGTCACATGTTAATGGCTTTGCAACCCATTAACAATCCTGATATTTACAGAAATACTGTATTTATATAAAATTCATACCATACTGAAAATTGATATATAACTTGAAGTACGTGGGGTACTCAAGAAAATTGATATATAACTTGAAGTACGTGGGGTACTCAAGAAAATTGATATATAACTTGAAGTACGTGGGGTACTCAAGAAGATTGATATATAACTTGAAGTACGTGGGGTACTCAAGAAGATTGATATATAACTTAAAGTACGTGGAGTACTCAAGAAAAACTTGATTTATTCACAACTATGTTTTTATACAAAGTATACAAACGTGAAACACAAAACTGCATGAATTCACACCAACATTATGTTGACGTTTTTCCAAAAACTCACATGTATTTCAGGTAACTAGGATGGATGTGCGCGCGGTCTTGCTTATGCTCGTGGATGTCGCTTGTGTTTAACTTTAAATAAAGTTGTAAACTTTTAAGACAATGTTTTAAGCTGTCTAGTGATGTAAACGCTAAACTTATGTTTTCAAATCATGGTATTTGATGTTATTTTACGAGCATGTAGCATGTTTACTCTTCGTATGCAATGAGAACCTTTCATGATCACACCTCGTGCTTCCGCCGCAGAAAGGAGTGTGACAGATTGGTATCAGAGATGCGATTGTAGTGAACCAGGATTCCTTCTCGAGTCTAGTCTACAATCTCTAGGATCCATTCACGAAAACAATTTTCAAAGAGTTTTCATTGCATAAAACGTCCCGCGACATCCACTAACTGAAACTGTCTACATGAGTCTAGAAAAGACACTACGAGACTTAGAGTGCACTTGAGTAGCACTTGTCGTTGACTAGAAATTACTTGCAATTATTCGTGATAATTAGCATATACTAGAAGTAGAATGTCACAAGTATACGTGACTTTACCTAAAAGCGATGGCCCATCTGAAGGAAGAGATACGAGGATGAAACGAACTGTGCAAACTGTGCAAGGAGTTACGTAATTATGGATGCATACATAATTATGGAATTCAGTGCACAAAAATCACAGCAAGTCTTGTCACGTATAGATTCCCTCAGTGCAAGCCTACTAAGTACTCTGCTAGAGTAATAATTGTTTGATGTCACTTATGTGGTATATATACCTGTGAATATATATGATACTACTGGCTAGTGTGACGATATCAAACAAATGATTAACCCTGTTGGGTTATGTTCTGTCAGAACATGGCACCCAGGAAAGCTGTGAATGCTCGCAATGACGATCAACCTCCTCCTCCCCCACTGCCAAGAACTGCTGAAGAGCTGAACGCTCTACTGGAGGAAAGGATCTCCGCTGCTATCGCCCAGTTCGAGGCGAACCGAACTCAAGACAGTGGAGGACCAAGCAACGCTAGGCGTAATGGGAACGGAGATTCATCTGGAGGCAATGCAGCTCAAGGTGACCTTAAGACACTGTGCTAAGCATGAGGAAATTTATGAACGGTCTTTGTTTCATTATTTCTTCGATTGCTCACATGTGAATTGGTTGAATCAATTCCAGGCTGCACTTTCAAGCAGTTCCTCGACTGCAAGCCGATGAACTATGATGGCACAGGAGGTGCAGTAGCATTTGTGCGCTGGACGGAGAAGACTGAAGCTACTATCCGCATGAGCAAGTGTACCGCGGATCAGCAAGTCACTTTTGCTACCGGATTGTTTGTCGATGAAGCTCTGACTTGGTGGAACCTGCAAGCCCAAACTTTGGGTGATGATGCTGCTTATGGCTTAACCTGGGAGGAATTGAAGGAAAGAATGAGAGAGAAGTACTGCTCTCGTGCGGAACTCCAAAGGCTGGAAACAGAGTTCTGGCACTTGACTATGGAAGGTGCTGACATCAATGGTTACACTCGAAGGTTCCACGATCTGTCAAGAGTGCTTCCCTACATGGTGACTCCTGAATTTAAGCGTGTGGAACGCTACATTTGGGGACTGGCCTCAGAGTTTCGTGGCATGGTGACGTCGGCCAAACCACAAACAATCACCGAGGCTGTAACTCTGGCTGTCAGCCTTACTGAAGATTGTGTTCGTATGAAGAAGCTATCACTGAACCCAACAGAGAAGACCGAGTCACATGCTGAGTCGTCCGGTGACAAAAAGAGAAAACATGCAAACCTGAACCAAGCAACTCGTAACAATAAGGGTTTCAACAACAAGAAGCGTGACGCTAACCCGCCCCAGGAGGCGAAAACCCATGCAACCAAAGCATACCAAGGCTCCATACCTAGATGCCAAAAATGTAAGTATCATCATGAAGGAGCTTGTCGCATTCCAAGGTGCGACAAATGTGGTAAATTGGGTCATCAAACAGAAGACTGTTGGGGAAAAGGAAAGAGCCGAAATGGAAACGGTGCTGGTAACAAGAATGGTAACGGGAAAGGGCAGAGCCAAGGATGCTTCAAGTGTGGAAGCAATGATCATCTCATGAAGAACTACCCAGAGAGAAACAATGCTCAGGCTAGAGCATTTGTGATTGGAGCAAAGAGCGCACGCGAGGACCCTAACGTGGTCACCGGTACGTTCCTCATTAACAATCACTTTGCATCCATATTATTTGACACTGGCGCCGATTATAGCTTCATGTCTGTGGAGTTTAAACGCATGCTTGGAATAGAATCTAGTAGATTAGAAATTCCATATTCTATAGAACTAGCCAATGGTAAACTTGTTGAATCGGGCGAAGTTGTTAGAGGCTGCACACTAGAACTTGGTGAACGAAGATTTAGCATCGACCTCCTACCAATTCAATTGGGTAGCTTCGATGTAGTAGTCGGGATGGACTGGTTGTCCAAGAACAAAGCTGAAGTTATTTGTTATGAGAAAATCGTTCGCATCCCTTTAGCGAATGGTGAAACTCTCATCGTGCATGGAGAAAGACGAAACGCGCCTCTTCGAATCATCAGTTGTATGAAGGCACAGAAGTGCTTGAGGAAAGGATGTGTTGCTTTCCTAGCACACGTTGTAGATAAGAAGGCTGTGGAGCCAAAACTCGAAGACATTCCTGTGGTGAAGGAATTTCCTGATGTATTCCCTGAAGATCTGCCAGGACTACCTCCGCAACGACAAGTCGAATTCCACATAGACTTGGTTCCAGGAGCCGCTCCTGTAGCCAAGGCTCCATATCGACTTGCGCCATCCGAAATGCAGGAATTATCTACACAACTCCAGGAGTTGTTGGATAAAGGATTCATAAGGCCAATCTTCTCGCCCTGGGGAGCTCCAGTATTATTCGTGAAGAAGAAGGATGGATCACTGCGGATGTGTATCGATTACAGGGAACTGAACAAGCTCACGATCAAGAATCGGTATCCGCTACCGAGGATTGATGACTTGTTTGATCAACTGCAAGGATCAAGCTACTATTCCAAGATCGACCTTCGATCTGGATACCATCAGCTAAGAATCCAAGATGAAAGCGTACCAAAGACTGCATTCAGAACGCGATATGGGCACTACGAATTTCTTGTGATGCCGTTTGGGCTGACGAATGCACCAGCGGTCTTTATGGATCTGATGAACCGCGTATGTAAACCATATCTCGATAAATTCGTGATTGTATTTATCGATGATATCCTGATTTACTCGCGAACGAAAGAAGAGCACGAGCAACATCTCAGAACCATCTTGGAACTACTGAAGAAAGAGAAGCTTTATGCAAAATTCTCGAAGTGCGAATTCTGGATTCGCGAAGTACAATTTCTTGGTCACGTGGTGAATGAGAAGGGCATTCATGTAGACCCGTCCAAGATTGAAGCAATAAAGAATTGGGAAGCTCCCAAGACCCCAACTGAAGTTCGACAATTTTTGGGCTTAGCGGGCTATTACCGACGATTCATCGAGAATTTCTCAAAGATAGCTCAACCGCTAACGACCCTTACACAGAAGGACAGGGAATACGACTGGGGTCATAAACAAGAAGAAGCCTTTCAGCTACTTAAGAACAAGCTCTGCGATGCACCAATACTATCATTACCCGAAGGCACTGAAGACTCCGTGGTATACTGTGATGCTTCACGACAAGGTTTGGGTTGCGTGCTCATGCAACGCCAAAAAGTCATCGCTTATGCTTCAAGACAACTGAAGGTTCACGAGAGAAATTATACCACTCACGACCTGGAACTGGGTGCAGTGGTATTCGCCTTGAAGATTTGGCGACATTATTTATATGGTACTCGATGTACAATCTTCACAGATCACAAAAGCTTACAACACATATTTGATCAGAAGGAATTGAATATGCGCCAGCGACGTTGGGTCGAGCTGCTGAATGATTATGACTGTGAGATTAAGTACCATCCTGGAAAGGCAAACGTTGTAGCAGACGCGTTGAGCCGAAAAGAAAGGGTTAAGACCCTAAGGGTTCGAGCATTGGAAATGACGATTCGAACGAACCTCACTGCACGCATTCGCGATGCACAACAAGAAGCTCTTAAAGAAGAGAACCGTAAAGCTGAATACCTACGGGGTATGCTGAAATACATGGTGCCAAACGAAGAGGGAGCCTTATACTTCAAGAAGCGTATTTGGGTTCCACTCTATGGTGGCATACGAGAAGTCATCCTTAATGAAGCCCACAAATCGAGATATTCGATCCATCCAGGGTCGGACAAAATGTATCAAGACTTGAAAGAATATTATTGGTGGCCGAGACTCAAGAGCGACGTTGCTGTTTATGTTGGAAAATGCCTAACCTGTGCCAAGGTTAAGGCAGAATATCAGAAACCGTCCGGCCTACTACAACAACCAGAGATTCCCGTGTGGAAGTGGGAACAAATCTCGATGGACTTCATAACGAAATTACCCAGGACCCCGAGAGGGCACGATATGATATGGGTAATAGTTGATCGATTAACGAAGTCTGCACACTTCCTACCGATCCGAGAAAAAGACAGCACTGGAAAGCTTGCTGAAATATATTTAAGAGAAATTGTGGCACGTCATGGAGTGCCAATCTCAATCATTTCAGACAGAGATGGACGCTTTGTCTCAAGAATCTGGCAATCATTTCAGGAAGCCTTTGGATCTCAACTAGATCTGAGCACGGCATTCCATCCGCAAACAGACGGCCAGAACGAACGGACTATACAAACGTTAGAAGATATGCTTCGCGCATGTGTCATGGATCTAGGCGGCAGCTGGGATACTCATCTACCGTTAGTTGAGTTTTCCTACAATAACAGCTATCATACGAGCATAAAAGCCGCACCGTTCGAAGCTCTGTATGGCCGCAAATGCCGATCGCCCTTATGTTGGGCAGATGCCGGAGATAAACGTATGGTTGGTCATGAACTGGTACAAGAGACAACCGACAAGATTGCGCAGATCCGAGAGCGCATTAAGGCGGCTCGAGATCGACAAAAGAGCTACGCCGATCCGAAAAGGAAATCAGTATAATTCAAGGTGGGAGACAAAGTGTTGTTAAAAGTCTCACCTTGGAAGGGCGTAGTCAGATTTGGAAAGCGTGGAAAGCTGAATCCACGATATATCGGACCATTCAGAATATTGAAGAGAATTGGTACCGTGGCATACAAGTTGGAGTTACCGGAAGAACTTAATGGAGTACAGGATACGTTTCATGTATCCAACCTGAAGAAGAGTCCAACACAAGACAACGTGATCATCTCGATGGATGAAGTGCATATTGATGAAGCCCTCCGATTTACAGAACAACCCGTTGAGGTTACCGACTGGAAAGTCAACAAGACCAGGAGGAGCAGCGTAAAACTTGTCAAAGTACGTTGGAGCTCTAAGCACGGACCCGAGTACACATGGGAACGTGAAGACCAGTTCAAAGAAAAGTATCCCCACCTATTCAAGAAGACTCCTGCGAGAGTTAGTTCAACCTGAATTTCAGGACGAAATTCTTTTAACGGGGGGAGACTGTGACAACTGGCACCAAACCGGTAATTTCCGTACACGTTAATCATTATTTAAATGACTGCAATTATGTGCTTAATTGTCAGCAATGTCTGAACACATGATTAAACAAGTGAATTCATGCACGTTGTATACTACAAAATATTGCTTTATGCATAAACGAGAGCGTTGCGTCAAAAATAATAGTAAACTCACCGGTAAGACACAATGTGTCAACAGAACTGCAGAAAGCAGTCAGACCATAAAATTGGAGCCTAGGTGTAGGTCCGACAACAAGAATGCATTAAAACCCAAGAATACATACAAGGGTTTAATATATATATACTGTCCGGAAGCAAAAATAAGCACTAAAAAGCACCCGAAACGCACTTTAAGTGCAGAATTTATATAAATCAGCAATAAATCAGCATTTAAACATATGAATATTATGCAGAAATGTCGTTATATCATCCAGAATATTTCCCTAAGTGTTGGAAATTGAAAGAGTACAAGAAAGGTACTTAAAAGACGCTAAAAAGTGTAATTTAGCGCTTTAACAAATCGGTATCTAACCGAACAACCGGATAATACCCGGAACACCAAAATAATGCTAGAAGCATTGTTTTTATTTTTCTAAGCTAGTTAGGGTCCCCGAATACCCTAACACCCTTTATATTACACTACACACTAATAACCTACATAAAGTCCTAACTAGACTTAACTAGAACATGTAACCACCAATTAAAATCGAACTAGCACCCCCCCCCCCTTTGTTGGACGGTTGGGAAACAAGGATCCCACATGGGATTTTGATCTCATATTTTATTAGATCATGTTTGTACTATCTAAGGCATATTATACAAGAGTTAAACCCAACATTTGGATATAAGTTAACACCAAGGGTCCTAACTTCTCATTCTTTCACACACCAACACACACACTTCCTCCCTTCCTCTCTTGCTTGGTCACGGCCAAGAACACCGACCACACCACCATCCTTTTCAAGCTTCCATCTTCTATTCTAAGGTGCTATTAAGGTGTAAGAAGGTCACTAACGAAGCTCGGTGCAAGCGGATCTTGAAGGACCCTCACCATTTGCTTTTATCCACCTCATTTGCACTCTTGAACTTCCCTAGCCTTGTGCTAGTAGTAAGTGCTCTAAACCACCCTCTTGTTCTTATTTTTGGTGGTTAATAGGTGAAAGAATGATTAATTGATGAAAACTCTAAAGAACATAACCTAAAGTCTTGGACATAAGTGGTTAATGTTGGATAAAAAGAAACTATGTGTGTAAATCTTGTGAAAATTGTCTAGTTATGATTATTTGATGTTGTTGTTAGTAAAAGCAAGATGGATCATCATCTAGACATACTAGTCCATGTTAGAAAGCATGAACTAGTAGGATGTAAAAGTTAGAAAGTTAAAAGATGATGGATCCATCCATTCATAAGGCATGAACTTGAGTAAAAGTAATTTTCTTGTAAAATAAGACTCTAAACATGTAGATCTAAAGATCTACAAGTGGTTTTTCGGAAGAACCAAGCAAAAATATTAGTCTTGTTTAAAACCCGGATCTTACATGAACTAAACATATTTTTAGTAAATAAAGAAGTGTGTAAACATTTGTGTAACAAGGAAGTTCAACAAAGAAATATTTTTGTGAATCTTGACTAGAAGTTGTGAAACTTCATATTCTTTAAAAATAAAGTTTTTAAGAAATTAAACTTATTTTTAAAGATAACAAGACTTACTAAATGTGCTAGTAAGTTACTACACATTTTTGTAAATATTCAAGTTCATGAAATGGAGAAATTAGTGATTATTGTTGATGATTATTGTTGATGATTGTTGTTGATGATTGTTGACAATTTAAAAGAAAATAAACACATGTTTTGAAAACATGGGAAACGTCCATTTTTAGGGGAAACTCTGTCAAAATTTTTATAAATTTTGACACTTAAAAAAATATAAGTTTTTGAGAAACTTATTCCCTAAAAATGTATTTAAAAGTATTACCAAGGTTTCCCTAATTTTTGGTGATTAGAAATAAGGATTTCTTCAAGAATAAAAACGGATATAAGTATGTATATTTTTTAGAGAAAAATATATATTATTTTATCACCAACTTTTGTGCTAAGTGTATATAGTATGTGTTATACGTGCTAGTGTATTAAGACTTAAAAATACACTAAATACTCATGAGGAGTATAAACATAAAAATACACATACAAGATACATAATTCGGGTGCAAAGTGCAAAACATGAGATACTTATATTAATTTTTGAGAAAATAATATAAGTAAGATACTTAGTTAAAAATATAGAATATTTTTAACACAAGAGTATATACACAAAAGAGAGTGACTGTACTTGTGCGACGCAAGTCTAGTGACTAACGTTAAGAAAACGCGTATAGGTTACGACGTTAATTAAGCAAATCCGGTGAAGTTTACGACGCAAGGAACGCAAAGTTGTGAGTTCATGCTCCCCCTTTTCTCTTTAACTGTTTTCAGTTTTTATAACTTCGGGGGTGAAATACATGTACAAAAGTACAATATTTATAATTGGTATGATATAAATACAAGAAGTACACTTGGTGAGAACGAGAACCAAGTGTGACAAAATATAAGATAATAAGAAACGCACTTGGTGAGGACGAGAACCAAGTTGGATGCGTTATGAGAAATGATAAAAAGAAACGCGCTTGGTGAGGACGAGAACCAAGTTGGATGCGTTATGAGAAATGATAAAAAGAAACGCGCTTGGTGAGGACGAGAACCAAGTAGGATGTGTTATGAGAAATAGTGTCACGAATAGGGTACAGAAGCACCATTAATCGTGTACATACTTAGACCGCAGAACAAAAGGTTAGATCTAACGGGTGCCTGGCAGCCACACTCTCGGTGAGGGCGAGAATCGAGTAGTGCTTTTGTGTCTCAGAATATACCAATTAAATGCCTTAGGTTTGGTGACTTCCTATGTCGTGTCACATGTTAATGGCTTTGCAACCCATTAACAATCCTGATATTTACAGAAATACTGTATTTATATAAAATTCATACCATACTGAAAATTGATATATAACTTGAAGTACGTGGGGTACTCAAGAAAATTGATATATAACTTGAAGTACGTGGGGTACTCAAGAAAATTGATATATAACTTGAAGTACGTGGGGTACTCAAGAAGATTGATATATAACTTGAAGTATGTGGGGTACTCAAGAAGATTGATATATAACTTAAAGTACGTGGAGTACTCAAGAAAAACTTGATTTATTCACAACTATGTTTTTATACAAAGTATACAAACGTGAAACACAAAACTGCATGAATTCACACCAACATTATGTTGACGTTTTTCCAAAAACTCACATGTATTTCAGGTAACTAGGATGGATGTGCGCGCGGTCTTGCTTATGCTCGTGGATGTCGCTTGTGTTTAACTTTAAATAAAGTTGTAAACTTTTAAGACAATGTTTTAAGCTGTCTAGCGATGTAAACGCTAAACTTATGTTTTCAAATCATGGTATTTGATGTTATTTTACGAGCATGTAGCATGTTTACTCTTCGTATGCAATGAGAACCTTTCATGATCACACCTCGTGCTTCCGCCGCAGAAAGGGGTGTGACAACGGTAAGCAACACCTTTCTGTGTCAGTAATGTGAGCGGCTGTGAAATCTTTGAGAAGTCTTTGATGAACCGTCTGTAATAACCTGCCAAACCCAAGAATTGGCGTATTCAGTTGGTGTGCGAGGTGCGTAAGCCCCCTCCCATATCTTACGCGGGCCGTATGAGTTGCCCAGCGACCAGAATTTGATTTTCAGCAACTGTTTGATAGTTTAGGGGCTGTTAATGAAAATTCTTGGTGTGGTAGCCAAGTTAACACCTCTCCAAGGCTTCTAAGCTGCTCATTACACTTGTATGGATGAGATTTAATGCTTGGAGGTTACACAAACATGTGTAATGATCCTATGAACTTGCTACAACTATAAATAGCCAAGCAATTTCATTCATTCATTGCTCATTTCCTCATTCTCTTCTCTACATCTGATTTGGAGCTCTCTCCCAAGTGTTTGGAGCTTTCTAATCTGATTATTCTTTGTAGAAAAGATAGCAAGGACCTTTAGTGAGCATTCTTTCATTCTTTTTATTTATGTTAGTGCAGAAAGTCAAACAAGTTTGGCCAACAGTTTGACTTTCGGTTTTGACCATCAATTGGTCAAGTCAAAGTTCAATTAAACTTTGCAACGTGATTGTAATCACGATGGTTATAATCCTTAGCGATTATACCTACTGATTGCCACGTTAACTAGGCGTAGTGACGAGTCAAAGTTTCGGTCAAAATGCGTTTTAGCACGCATTTTGCAACGGAACTATTTTCGGGTATCAAAACCCATTGTTTTGATACCAAATCAGTTTTTTAAACTAGTTAAACATGTTTTGACATGTTTAACTCGTCACTATTAGTTTAGTGCTTGTTTAGGGTCGTAAGTTAAGCGGTCTAAACAACCGCTTAGACTTTCGAACCCGACCCGTTTGGTCAATCTTTAGGATCCGATCAAGCTTGACTAGTGATCATAGTTGCATAGGGAATAACCACTGAGGTTATACCTTATGATCGATCACATACGATTGGTTAGTCATTTGTTAAGTAGCTTGTATGCCCATAAGAAATGACCAAAACGCCCTTTTGAAACATAAATCCGTATTTTACATATGTGAACATGTTTTTGACATATAATCTGATTTAGTAACATGTTTAGGTATTATTGGGCATATAAGACTTGACATAGCACATAGTTAACCATCCGAACATAGTTTTGCGCGAACGACGCGTTAAAGTATCATAAGCTACCTTAATGGGTCGTAACGGGTCGAAAGCACTTAGGTTAGGTTCCGATTTAGAATGTAGGCTTTGTTAAACCATATCACATGAGTTCCAACACTCATTTGGTTTACAAGACCTCATTCTATCCGATCTTCCGATTTAGGTGTTGATTTATTTACTAGTGATCCGATTACTAGGTACTACTTGAATTTCCTTGGTTTGTCTGAGCTTCGCTAAGTTCTTTAGATCAAGATACCCTATCATTCAATGTGAGTACATAGTTCCCCTATTTTATCGCTTTCAATTGTTTTGGGGTGATTCATATGTATCAAAACGATTTTCGATATTATAACGATCATTTAAAAAAAAACGATTAAGATCGTTTATACTAAACTAATAACGATTTCGATAATGTAAACGAAACTTGTTGGTTGTAACTACATAATGAATGACATTCATTAGCATTGATCAAGCCGACCAGTATTAGGTTATGGTACCATAGGATCTGACAAATCCTGTTATCAGACTACACCCATGGTTATGTGTGGGGGTTATGTAGGTAACGACCGAATCTGATGATTGTTAACTTACCCTTTGGTGGTTTGTTAATACGAGAAGCGATGTAGTCGAGTCACGAAGGTTTGAATGTTATTAGCGAGACCACCAAAAGTAGTTTCACAATTAAAACGAATACGATTTTGGGACGAGTTAAAACGATTTGGAACGATTTAAACGAGATAAAACAATTTGAACGAATGATTGGT